>CAUYRH010164259.1:0-15590 GCA_963574655.1 Perodicticus potto | reverse complement strand
CTAATAATTAAGGATGATGAGCATTTTGTCAAGTGTTTACTGGCCATTTGTCTGTTGTCTTTAGAGAAGATTCTATTCATCACTCTTCCCCATTAATATATGGGATTGTTGGTTTTTTCCTTGTAGATTAATTTAAGTTCTGTATAGATCCTGGATATTAAACTTTTGTCAGATTCAAAATGTGTAAATATCCTTTCCCATTGGGTAGGTTGTCTATTTGCTTTGGTTGTTGTCTCCTTGGCTGTACAGAAGTGACAATCTCATGATTGCAGATGCTGGTGCGGATGTGGGGAGAAAGCAACACTTTTACACTGCTGGTGGAACTGCAAACTAATACAACCTTTTTGGAAGGAAGTTGGAGAAAGCTCAAAGAACTCAACCTAGACCTTCTGTTTGATCCTGCAATCCCATTGCTGGGCATCTATCCAGAAGAAAAAAAACAAAACTTTTATTATAAGGACATTTGTACTAGGCTATTTATTGCTGCCCAATTTACAATTGCTAAAGTGTGGAAACAGCCTAAATGTCCTTCAACCCAGGAGTGGATTAGTAAGCCATGGTATATGTATACAATGGAATATTACTCAGCCATCAAAAATAATGGAGACTTTGCAGCATTTTTAGTAACTTGGATGGAGGTGAAACATACTATTCTTAGTGAAACATCACAGGAATGGAGAAGCATGAATCCTATGTATTCAACTTTGATTTGAGGACAATTAATGACAATCAATGACACAGTGGGGCATGTGGGAAGGAGAGAGTAGACAGAGAAGGAGAGAGGGAGTGAGGAAAAGAAAACCAAAAAACAAAAAAGAAAAAAAATAGTGACTAAGTTTCATACAAATTGGATTCAATTTTGACCAAAGTACGTTAATTAAACATTAAATTTTTAAATTCAACTTGTCAATATGTTGTTTAGGATATTGTTGTTTAGGATAAGTGAAGCATGTTTGTAATTTCCCTTTACAACAATATATTTTCTCCAATTTCAATATCAGGTGTTTCCAGATCAAGTAGAATAATATTGAAATATTTCTTCTTTTTTTATTGTTTATAAGATTTTTGGAATTGCTTGTTTTGTAAAATTATTGTGATCTCTGAGTTTATGATAGTTTGAACTTTGTTATTTAATTTAATTCATTGCTTAATTACTGTTTTCGTATGAATGATTATACTGTGGTTAATATGTTAGCATAGCAGTATTTCCAGATAGTTTTTTGTTTGTTGGGATGTTGGGCTTTGTGGGGGCAGAGTTAATACTTTGCATGAAATATCTTATTTTATAACAGTGAAATTGCTTTCTCTTTTGTCTTGTAATTTTTTTTGAGGTGAAATTTAAGTTTTTGTGCGAGTAGTATTATTATACCTATCTTGAGTGCCTTGCTTTTACTGTATCACATCACACCTTTGTTTAATTCTTAATAAACGGTTGACTTGTTAAAAAAATAAAATAAAATAAGAAATTAAAAAAATAGAAAATAATAGAATCCTCAGAAATAAATCCACACATATATGGTCAATTTTTATAAGCTGTCAAAATAATTCAATGTAGAAAGAATGGTCATTTCAACAATGAGACTGAAAAAAACAAATAAAATATCTATATGGGAAATAATGAACATTGACCCTTCTCTAATACCATACACAAAAATTATCTTAAAATGGTTAATGACCTGAATGTTAAATATAAAAACTACAGAACATCTAAAACATTCTAAACTACAAAACAGCATTTTTTTTTCTTAGAAGAAAATATGGCTATAGATACTTGGTGTAGGCAAAAATAGTAAGACACCAACAACAAAGACTAAAAGTGAAAAAATCAGTTGGAGTTTATCAAAATTAAAAACATCCATTCTTCAAAAAGCACTCAAGAAAACCTAAAGGTAGGCCACAGACTTGGAAACAACACTTTTTTACATAAATGACAATCAAGTAAAAAATGAAACAAACAATCCAATTTTTTAAATGGGGAAAAAAATTCTACCATCATTTCACAAAACTACATACATACAGAGCCAATCAACGCATGAAAAGATGCTTGACATCATTAGACATCAGAAAAATGCATATTGAAACTATAATTTAATACCAATAAACAAATATTAAGATGGTTAAAAATTCAAAACACTGACAACTCCATGTGTCGTTGAAGATGTGGAACAACTAAAACCCTCATATTTTGCTGGTGTGAATAAAAATTGATAGTTACTTTGGGAAATAGTTTGGCAGTTCCTTAAAATGTTAAACATACAATCTTACCACCTGAGTATTCCACTAGTATATGTTTACTCAAAAGAAATGAAAATGTAGTTAATCCAAAGACTTGTACATAAATGTTTTATAGTTTAATGGGATCATTTTCATTTTTATTGTATTGTATTGTATTGTATGTCAGATTGATGTGAGGGTACAATAGGTCACAATATTTGAAATTGTTAGGTAAATTCCCTCTTGTAGCTGTGTCCTGCACCCAAAAGGTGTGTCAAGTACCCCTACATTGTGCCCATTAGGTAGGAGCATACCCATCCCCCCCCACCCCTCCCTCATTCCCACTCCCCCCAACTTGAATTGATTTCAGCTTTTCACCTACATGGGCATGAATTAGATCATCTACTGGCTCTACATTAGTTTTTAAATCATTGGATACTTGCCCTTCCTTTCCTTTTTAATGGGGAATAGTATTCCATGGTATACAAATACCATAGTTTGTTAATCCATTCTTGATTTGATGGGCATTTAGGTTGTTTCCACATCTTGGAGATTGTAAATCCAGATTTCCCATTGTGATAAACAATGTAATACAAATGTCTTTATGATAAAATGATTTTTTTTCTTCTGGGTAGATGCCTAGTAGTAGGAAGGTGTGGTCCAATGGGAGGTCTAATTTAGTTCCTTGAAGATTCTCCACACTTCTTTCCAAAGAGGCCATTGGCAGTCCCAGCAGCATAAAAGTGTCCCCCTCTCTCCACATCCACACCAGCATCTGTGGCTTTGGGACTTTGTGATATGGGCTAACGTCACTGAGGTTAGGTGATATCTCAGGGTTGTTTTGATTTGCATTCCTCTGATAATTAGGGACAATGAGCATTTTTTATATATTTGTTAGCCAATCATCTTTCTTCCTCACAGAAGGTTCTGTTCCTGTCTCTTGCTCAGTGATAGACAGGATTTTAGCTCTTTTTTTGTTGGCTACTTTGAGTGCTCTATAGATACTAGATAACAAGCCTTTGTCAGATTTGTAACATGCAAGCATCTTTTCCCACTCCGAAGGTTATCAATTTGCTTTACTGGTTGTGTCCTTAGCTGTGCAGAAGACTTTCAGCTTAATTAAGTCCCATTTGCTTATTTTTGTTTTTGTGACTGCTGCTGAAGTCTTCTTCATAAAATATTGTCTCAAGCCAACATCATCTAGAGTTTTTTCCACACTTTCTTCTAAAATTTTTGTCATTTCATGTCTTGGATTTAAATTTTTTATCCATCTAGAGTAAATTTTTGTAGGTGGCTAAAGGGGTGGGTCCTGTTTCATATTTTTACATGCAGTTATCCAGTTCTCTCAACACTATTTATTGAATAGGGATTCTTTCCCCAAGTGTATGCTTTCATTTGGTTTATCAAAGATCAGATGGCTATAAGAGACTGGTTTCATCTCTAGGTTTTCTATTCTATTCCAAGTGACTATATCTTTATTTTTGTGGCAATACCATGCTATTTTGATTACTGCAAACTTGTAATACAATGTAAAGTCTGGTAGAATGATCCTTCCAGCTTTGTTTTTATTACTTAAAATTGCCTTAGCTATACAGGGTTTTTTCTGGTTCCATATAAAATGAAGAACTATTTTTTCCAGTTCAAAGTATGATGCTGGTATTTTAATGGGGATTGAGTTGAATCTGTATATTGCTTTGGGTAGTATACAAATTTTAACAATGTTGATTCTTCCAGGCAAAGGCATAGTATGTTCTTTCCTTTGTTAATATCTTCTGTGATTTCTTTTCTTAGGGTTCAAAATTCTCTTTATAAAGGTTCTTCACCTCTTTTATTAGGTATGTTACCAGAAATTTCATTTTCTTTGAAGCTACTGTGATGGGAAGTGTGTCTTTGATTAGCTCCTCAACTTGGATGTTATTGGAGTGTACAAAGACTACTGGTTTGTGGACATTGATTTTATACCCTGAGATGTTACTATATTGTTTTGCTTCATATGCAGGCCTTGGCCACATTCAAATGCACTAGTCCTAGTGCACAGAGCTGGTGCTGCAACCACTGAGCTGCAGGCATCTAGTCAATTACTACATTTCCTGATGCCTTCCAGCATCTTGTAGTTGAGTCTATGGGGGTTCTCTAAGTATAAGTTTATATCATTGGCAAAAAACAAAAATTTGACCTTCTCAGCTCCCATTTGGATGCCCTTTATATCCTTCTCTTGCCTGATCACATTAGCAAGAACTTCCAGAATTATGTTAAATAGTAGTGGCCATCCTTATCTGGTTCCAGTTCTAAGTGAAAGCCTTCAGTTTTATTCCATTCAGTATGATATTAGCTGTGGGTGTGTTAAAGATGACTTCAATCAGTTTAAGAAATGTGCCACTTGGGCGGTGCCTGTGGCTCAGTGAGTAGGGTGCTGGCCCCATATGCTGGAGGTGGTAGGTTCAAACCCAGCCCCAGCCAAAAAAAAAAACAAGAAATGTGCCATGTATGCCTATATTATTAAGTGTTCTTATTAGAAAAGGATGCTGAATTTTATCAAATGTTTTCTGCATCTATTGAGAGGATCATATGGTCTTTGTTTTTGCTTCTATTTATATGGTGAATTATATTTATGAATTTGCATGTATTAAACCAACCTTTCATCCCTGGGATGAAGCCTTTTTATCATAATGTATAATTTTTTTTAATGTGTAACTGCAATCTATTGGCTAAGATTTTATTGAGTATTTTTGCATCAATATTCATTAGTGAAATTGGTCTGCAGTTCTCCTGTTCAGTTGTGTCTTTTCCTGGTTTTAATATCAGGTTGATATTTGCTTCATAGAATGTGTTGGGGAAAGTTCTTTCCTTATAATTATTTTGGAATGGCTTCTGCATTATAGGTATAAGCTCACGTTTAAAGGTTTGATAGAATTCTGGTGATAAGTCATCTGGTCCAGGGATTTTTGTTGTTAGAAGATTAGTTATTGTTTCTGCAATCTCAGAGCTTGATATTGATCTATTCAATTGGTCTATTTCTTCCAGATTAAGTCTAGGTAGATGATGTCATTCTAAGCATTAGTCCTTTTCCTCCACATTGTAAAATTTCTGGGCATAGAGTTTCTTACAGTAGTCAGAGATAAACTCTGTATCTCTGGGGTATATGTTGTCATTTCCCTTTCTTCATTTCTCATTAAGGTTATTAGAGATTTTAGTTTTTTGTTTCTTTTTAATGAGCCCAAAGTTTTATTGATTTTGCTTACCTTTTCATAGAACCCACTTTCTGTTTCATTAATTTCCTGAATGACTCTTTTGTTTTCAATTTCATTTCCTTCTGATTTAATTTTGGTTATTTCTTTTCTTATGCTAGGTTTAGGATTATATTTTGCTCCCTTTTTCATTTCCTGATGATTTATTAGGGTATTAATGGGCTCTCTTTCTATTTTTTTGGCTATAGGAATCTAATGCAATAAATTTCCCTCTTAGGACAGCTTATATAGTATCCCATAGGTTGTGGTAACTTATAGTTTCATTTTTGTTATTTGAGGAATTTAATAATTTCTTGCTTTATCTCTTCTTTGACCCAACTCTCATTCAGCATACAGTTGTTTTACTTTCATGTCCTTGTGTGGAGATGAAAATTTTTGCTTGAGTTGAGTCCCACCTTTATTGCTTTGTGGTCTGAGGAGATATAAAGTATATAATTTCAATTCTTCAATTTTGTTGATGTTTGTGTCTTAGCATATAATCTATTTTGGAGTATGTTCAATGGGCTGATAAGAAGAATGTCTATTCCTTAGTTTGGAGATGGGGCGTTCTGTATAAGCCTATTAAGCACAGTTGTTATAGGGTCACATTTAAGCCCCAGTTATCTTTGTTTAGTTTCTTATAGAGGATCAGTCCAATTCTTTTAGAGTGTATAAAAATCCCCATGTATTATGGTATTATAGAATGTCATATTACTCATATCAATTAACATCTGTTTCAAAAATCTGAAAACATTTAATATGGTTACACAAATATTTAGAATTGAAATGTTCTCTTGTTATATTGTTCCCTTGACCAGTATGAAGTGACCATTTTTGTCTTTCTTAACTTTAGTTGCTTTAAATCCATATTTATCTGAAAATAAGGTTGTGACCACTTCTTTCTTCTGATTTCCATTTGCCTGAAATATTGATTTCCAACCCTTTACCCTGAGTCCTGAGTTGTCTTTCAAGTTGAGGTGTGTTTCCTGGAAACATCATGAGGATGGCTTGTGCTTTTTGAGTCAAGTGGCCAGTCTGTGGCTATCCAGTGGAGAATTCTATGCAATAATATTTAGTGAGAGAGTTGATAAGTATGGTGGAGTTCTATTTATCTTATTTTGTGAGAGTCCATTGCTTCATTTTTGTTCTTTGTGCCATTGTGAGAACCAGGTTTTATCCTTTTAGTTTTGGGGTGTTTACTTTACTGGTGGTCCATTGTGATATGCAGTATGGACAATAGGTCTAAGTATTCTGTACTTAGAGCTGATCTTGTTGTGGCAAATTTCCTGAGTGCTTGCACATCAGAGAAAGATTTGACTTCTCCATCTATTTTGAAGCTCAGTTTAGCACAATACAGAATTCTGAACCAAAATTTGTTTTGTTTAAGAAGGTTAAAGGTAGAAAACCATTTTCTTCTGCTTGAATAGTTTCAGTTGAGAAGTCTGCTGTCACCCTGATGGATCTGCTTCCATAGGTCAATTGGCACTTACTTATGGTTGCATGCAGCCTTTTTTTTTTGTCTTGATTTTGGACAAGTTCATGACAATTTGTCTCAGAAATGCTCTATTTGTGCTGAGATGACCCAGGGATTGATATTCCTCTAAAAAGAGTGTTTCAGAATCTTTAGCAAAACTTGGGAAATTTTCTTTTTTCTTTTCTTTTCTTTTTCTTTCTTTCTTTCTTTCTTTTGTGTGTGTGTGTGTGTGTGTGTGTGTGTGTGTGTGTGTGAGATGGAGGCTCATTTTGTTGCCCTTGGTAGAGTGCTGTGGTTTCGTTGCTCATAGCAACCTCTAAGACTTGTGTTCAAGTGATTATTTTGTCTCAGCCTCCCAAGTAGCTGGGACAACAAGGACCTGCCACAATGCCTGGCTATTTTTAGGGTCTCACTCTGGCTCCAGCTGGTCTTGAACCTGTGACCTCAGGCAATCCACCTGCCTTGGCCTCCCAGAGTGCTAGGATTATGGGCATGAGCCTCTGTGACTGTCCTGAGAAATTTTCACTTTTATACTCAGTAGGGCTTCCATTTATTTCTAACATTCTTCTTCCTCTTCAGAAATCCCTATAATTCACATATTTGAATGCTTCATTATATCCCATAATTCTTGGAGTGAATGATCTGCTTTCTTTCTTTTTTGCCTCTTTAACTGCCTGGGTTAGCTCAAGAGATTTATTATCTAGCTTTGAAATTCTTTCTTTTCCATGGTCCAATCTGTTGTTGATACTTTCTCCTGAATCTTTAAGTTCCCTGACTGACTCCTTCATTTGCTTAAGCTCTACCATATTCTTTCTGTATTCTTCATGTCTTTTATCCATTTTTTTGGTTTTGTTTTTCCAATTTATTATCAATTCCCTTTGCTTATTTATTTATTTATTTATTGCCATCCACATTTTAAATTCCCTTTCTGTCATTTCCATTAATTCTTTATAGGTGGAATCTTCTGTGTTAGCTACTCCATGATACATGGGGGGGGGGAGGTGCTCTATTTTGGTTTTTCATTTTGTCAGAATTTTTCTGTTGGTTCCTCCTCATGAGTGTTTTCTCTTTGTTCACTTCTCTCCCCTACTTTTTCCTCCTCACTACCTCCTTTGCTTTAAAGTGGCCTTAAAGAGTGAGAAGAGAAGAGATAAAGAAAAGAAAAAGGAAAAAAAAAGAAGGTGGGTGAAAGAAAATAATTGAAGAAATGGAGAGAAGGACAGAAACAGAGAAAGAAAGTGACAGGATAAATGGTGGTGTTTGGCATGTTTTTTGTACCACAGTAGCAAATCTAGGACTTTGTGTGGCTATCCTGGGAGGGTTCATTGAAGTCAGGAGCTGTTTATCAGCCAGGCAAAAGTAAGAACCCACCTCTGCCAAATATAGCAAAAAAAAAAAAAAAATCAGCAGTATGTCACAGTAGGGACACACCAATATCATCTTTCCAAAAGTCAAAGCTAGATAGACACTCTAGATCATGAGCTCGTAGCCTCTATGAGTCAGATTAGTGCTGTCACCTCCTCTAGCCAGACCAAAGATGTGACTCCCCCATCCCTTAAAGAAAGGATAAATAAATAAATAAAAATAGATAAACAAAATAAATATACACTTACATAAGATAAAGAAAAGGGGTCGTATGTCTTAGATGTTTTATGAGAAATTTATGTGGGAAATACGAGAAAGGTAGAAAAATCTCTAGCAAAAGTGATAAAAGGAGAGAAAAAGAAAGAAAGGATAAAAGGCATTGAAAAAACTGTAAAAAAAAAAAAAAAAAAAAACCCGGAGGACCCTTTGCTATTGAAGAAAGTAAAATGAAAAAATAAAAATACAACCAAACAATCTCACCCCCCACAAAAACAGTATCAACTATGACAATAAAAAGGGAAGAAAGCTAAGGAAAAAAAATTGAGAACAGGAGATTGTGTGTATGTGTATGTATGTATTTATGTGTGTGTGTGTATATATGGCAAGAGAGAACAATATATTGCCTGGACACAAGGTGGCATTGTAATGTTAGCAGAGAGTGAACACACTGGTTTTGCTATATAAGATGGGGCTGGAAGCCACTCTAGTTGCACAGGAGATCTGGTCCTGTCTTCCTGACTTAATTGTCCTCAGTCAGGGCCTGGTTGCTTTGTCAGTATTCAGTCCCTAAAGGATTAGAGTTATAATCTGGAGCTCTCACCAGATTTCTTAGGAAGCATATCAGTAGTGTCCCCTGACAACAAAGTGGCCTTCCTAGAGGTGCAAGAGCTGATTGCCTGAGTTCAGCAGGCATGCTAGAGCTGGCCATACACTAGGAACCTGTGGACTGATCCTCTCATGCAATCTTCCTAGAATGGCACCATCCTGCTAGTAGCTAAGCTGATGGAAGAGCCACACCATCTGGTACTCAATTCCAGCCACTTGATGCTGTTTGAGTCCGCTTGCTCATTTAAGCCTTCCAATGTAGCTCCAGTGAGCAGCTCAGTGCAAAATTAAAAATTTGCAGGACAGCTTTTTCCCGTCTCCAGTCCTCTAGGAGGGCTGGCCAGCTGACCTCTGCCCATACCCAGACTCTAGCCTTCTGTGCTGGACTTCCTCAGCTCTAGACCTTTTTGCTGGCTCCTGGAATCCTCCACTGTGTCACTGTGCCCCCACAGTGATGCTCTTGGGGAGGTTTCCCCAGCCAGAGGTGGCTGGTGTTCTGCAAGTGGCTAGTAAGATTTCTCTAGTTCACCATCTTGCTTCACCTCTTCTGTTTATATCATTTTAAAAAATAACAGCCAAAACTTGAGAATAACCAAAGTGTTAGTGAACAGGTGAGAAGGTACATAATTTGAAGTATGTGTATGTTCGCCCTATGAAATACCATTTGAGAAGAATTGAAATCAGCAAATTTTCAAATTATTGATACATGCAAAATCAGGGCTAAATCTCAAAAACATTATGTTGTGTGACAGAAGCTAGAAATAAACAATATATGCTATATGGTTCCATATGTATGAGACAACAGGAAAAGCAAATCTGATGCATACTTTTAAAAGCCAAATCACTGGTTAACTGTGGGCAGAAGGGACGATGTTGCAGACCAATAGGGAGCACAAGGAATGCCTTGAAGTAATAAAAATTCTTTCTCTTAACTATAGAGGTGATTATAAGAGTGATACATTTTTCTAAGCTCATCAAATTATGGTTATGTATTATATTAATTTACCTCATTAATGTTGAATTTAAAAATAATTATAATAGCTATGTACATGCAGGGTACCTAGCTCCCAGATCTGCACTCTGAGCCCAGCTGGGTCATCTTCTAGTGGACTCAGTGAACACTTACTGCTGAGTTGATGAGGGCCAGGTCAGCTGGTCTGTGGATAAGGCTGTGTTGCTCTGTTCTTCCAAATAATTTGGGTTTCCCCCTACCACACAACCTCCTCACCCTGTCTCTCTAATGGGATTTTCTTCCATGGTGGCTCAGGACTCTCAAACTCAAAAGTCATATCTACCAGGGTTTTTTGAAATACAGGCCTAGAACGTGCACAACTTCTTTCTGATACCGTCCCTGGATAAAGAAAATGACAGTTTTCAAACTAAAACTCATATTTAGACATATCGTTTTTTTATCCTCAAGACTGACCATAGGTAGGCAGGCTTACCAAGTGTTAGGGATAATGTGGAACAGCAAGAATTCTTGAAAAATGCTGGTGAAAATATGAACTGCCACATGATTTTGTAGGTCAGTCAGCCAGCATCTATTTAAAGTTTAAAAGGCATATTGTTTCCAAGCTAGCAATTCACTGTTACATGATATTACTTAGAAAAGTCTTGCATAGTTGCACAAGGAGAAAAGTGTATAGATATTCATAGTAGCTTTGTTTACAACAGCAAAAACTTGAAAGCAATCTAAACATATCAACATGAGAATGTGGACCATGGTAAAGTCATAAAATGGTAAATTATACACCAATGAGAATAAAGGAACTAGAGCCACATGTATCAATCTGCAAAAAATAATTTTAAAGTGTTGGGGAAAAGATGTTTCCAGGATATATGTAGAATATGATATTAAATTGTGCAAAATTATACTACATACTATTTTAAAGTGTTGGGGAAAAGATGTTTCCAGGATATACGTAGTATATGATACTAAATTGTGCAAAATTATACTACATACTATTTAGCGATACACAGTTAAGTGATAAACATATGAAAGTATAGAGTAGATTAAACAACAAATTTTAGGATAGCAGTTGCCTTGAGGCATGATCTAATGTAGTGAAATCGTGTCACCACACATAAAAAGGCTTCATCTTTATTTGTAATGCTTTCTTTGTTGGGCCGCTTAGTAGAGACAAAAAAAAAAGAATAGTGCTATTTTTATATTTTTGGGGTGTGTGCAGTATAGCAAATAAATAAGCAAAATGAATAAAACACCCAAAGCTAACCACCAGATAAGGACAAAATGTATTGAACATTATGTTGCCTGTAATGATTATGTTGGGTTAGTGAGACCTTAGAAAGATAGATCTTAGAAGAATCAATAAAACGTCTTTCAAAAATAAATGGGGAAAGTGTTAGTCACTATTTATGAATCTTTCCCTATTTCTACTAAAATGCCACAAGCTTTTCTCTGAAGAAGACAATCAAACAGCTTATCAAAGAAGGTTTTCCTGTAGGTTTCTGTATTTAATCGATTAAAATAATCTTTTTTCTATCCATAATAAAATTAAATTCATAGCAAGAGCTGTACCTTTCTTATTTCATCTAAGACTAACTTGGTTAATAACAATATGAGTATTTAGAAATTGTGTATCTTATTAACAGACAAAAAGATATGTGTGCTGGGGTATTGATTATCTTCTCTCTAAAACTGTGGAATGGAAATGTTTCCAAACTAGAATATAAAGTTATTTCTCATTTAGAATGGACCCCATGGAGCAGCATGATTCATTTTCTTCAATCCACTGAAGGGTTATTTGCTACAAATAAGAATCTGATACATAATGAGATAAAGTGTCCAAAATAAATCCTGACCACAGTCAACAGAATAGCCTATTACTGTTGCATGTTTTAAGAACATGGGCTCTTTGTGTTTAGACAGAAAGTGTGAAGAGAAATGTGTAATTACAATCTAATTACATTAAAGTGATGATCTAACACATAATTCCTACAATCTATTCTGACATAGACATTCAGTAGGAAGAACCATCAAGAACTTCTAATGAATATGATGGCAAAGCCACATATTTAAAAAAAATACAATTGTGTGTGTACATATGTATATAACAAAGAGGAAAATGAAAAAAAAGAAAGAGGAAAATGAAGAAATATGAACTTTTTATCAAACCTATGAAATTGTGCATGACAAAATAATTTCAGAATTTCTATTTCATTCTTCCTAAAACTCCCGAGAAGATCAGTGATCTAAAAGTAACCTACACAATTAACTCCTACTCATTCTTCAAAATGGAGTTCAGGCAAAACTACCTCCTTGGAAAGCTTTCTCTGACCATCTCCTTTCCAGTGGCTGAAATAGACGGCTCTCTCCACAGCTTCGTTCCCCAGGCCCTCCTTCACTGTGGCCCTGACCTTGGATTTGACCTGTGGACCTGTGCTCTGTGTGTCCGTATCCCCATCAGGCCTGGGCACCTGAGGTCTGCTTGGTGTCAGCATACTCAACCTAGCATCAGCTTGGCACTTGGTGTTCACTCAGCAAATGTTTGTTAATCAAAACATTTTCTGATATACCATATTTTGTGTATAATCCATACATTTCCCCCCCCAATTTCTTGAGGGAAAAATAGGGATGCACATTATACATGCGTAGCAGAAATTCCATATCTATCTATATATTTAAAATTCTTTTATTTATGCATTAGGAGTATAATTCTAGAAAGCAATAATGATATCCATATCAAAATAATACCCTGGAATACTTCAATAGTGCCCCTCCCCAGCTGCCACTCACCAGACAGACACCATCCTGCTGGACTCTCCAGCCTGCCTGGCCGATCACGGGGGCCACTGCCATTGCCATCTTGGAAACAGGGACATTGCCCATGGTGATGCAACAGTTAACCTGGGGACCTTGGAGAGAGAAGGGTGAAAGTAACTACACGGGTGCCTCCTTCTCTCAGGAAGGCATAAGGTCAGGAATGAGCCCAGGCATCAGGTGAGGGTGGTCGGGGTGACCTGAGCACCACACCTCCCCCATTGTCCCCCCAGCCCACTCTCACACCCACATCCTCTCCTTCCCTGTTTCTACCCACGTCTGTTGGTGGAAATGTGGCCACAGCCACTCTGCTGAGAGCCTCGGACGTTTATTCCCTAGGAAACTGGTGTGAGGGGCCAGGGCTGGCCTTGCTATCCCTGGGTTCCTGACAGCAGACTCCTGCCTTTTCTGAACTGCCTCGACGCTCACACAGGCAGCCCCACCCCGAGGCCCCTGGGCCACCACCCTGAGGAGGAAGATTCCTGCCCTGGGGTCTGGGAGACCTGGGTTCTAAGACCTGGTTCTACTAGTAGCCTACTGTTGAACCTTGGACCTCTGTCCCCATGAAGTTTCTCTCTGTAAGGGTACCTGGCAGTGAAGCAGAAAAGCTCAGGGGTACCTGAGCCCACAGATTGTAGTTTTGAGCCTCTGACTTGTCTGAACACCCAAGGTGCTGAGTTGGTAAAATTTTGCAAACTTTCCAGTAGGAAGAGCCATCTAGGATGCTTGTTAGCACAGAGGTGATTTGGTGTATTTGGGTGTGCTTCAGAAATGTCGTTTTAACCAGTCCCTGGGCGAGATGTAGGATTTGCAAGTTTGAGAAAGGTTGGTGTCACTTATTCTGATGTCACCCAGTGCCTAAGGTCAGAATGGTCTGAATGGCTCAAGAAGGTCAAAATCACTTACATTTACAGAAATGTAAGTGCAGAGCACATGGCCTGCCACCTGGACTCACTCCTGGCTTCTCCACAGCAGCCGGCTCTGGGCCTCGCGCCTCTGCTGAGTGGCCACTGCACGGCCACTTCTGCTTCCTTTAAAAAATAAAAATTAAGATTTTTCTTACCTGAAAGTTAAGGCCCAAAACATGGGTGCATATTATACATGGAAGTGCACTATACGTGGCAAAATATGGTATTCTGGAACTACCTTCATACACATACCAAAGACCTTATTCTAACAGAGAAAAAAAAAGTGTTTCAAGCAAGGAGTCAGGAGAAAGTCACGCCACCTTCCCAACTGTCCTGACTCTGTGTTTTCATTCCCCTCTCTTCCTGCTTCTCTAGCTGAGGATTTCCTGCCGCATCACCACAGACAACATTGCCGAACAAACACCTGCCACTTTGCTGCTTTCCAGAACACTGTGTTTAAAATGTGCCTTAAGTGACATTGGTGGAAGGTGCCGGTGATATAAGCTTACCTTAATGAATATCTTAGCAACAGAGAAACTACTTTATCCAACATTCATTAAAATTTTATCTTGGGTAATATTTGATATAATTTTCATAATACCTTTGAATTCTTGTCACCAGTTTGTAGAAACATACAATGAAACTCTCATCTCAAAACTGGAATAAGGAATTGAATTATGTATTGGACAAAAAGAAGTCACAGATGGTATTATAGATCACGCTGGTATTTATACAATAAGCATTAAATACATTTCTCTAGATAAATGAGGTTATTTGCAGGTATGACGCACCTAACCCTGAAATAATGGTTTATTTTAGGTTTGAGCATCACACAGCTATTTTAAAGGCTGCAGCTGTCAGAATGAAACTGATGTGATACAGAAATTTAAAACATATCAGAAAAGAACTCCAAGTACACCTAAAAATGTGTGAACATAAAGCCAAAGCTTATATTTCCTTGTTGGTGAAAGGGGATAAAATTAATACTTGAACTTCAAAGGGAACTGACGGGAAAGAATTTCAAGTCATGTGTAAGTTGTTTATAAGACATCCCATGAATAAAGAACTCCACCCAAGTACAAAAAGCCTAAAAGACAGTTGAGAATTTGCAGCAATTCCTGTAATCAATATGATTTACTTTAATTATTAGAGACCAAGAGAAATCTCTCTAGTATGTCAGTGATTGATCCTATAGAATCACTTCTTTTTGCTTTGTATTTGAAAACCCATCCTTAAGAAAAGCTAACACAAATGAAAATAATCTTTTCATTATACATTTTATCATCCAAGTCATTTCTCACCTCTGCTTTCAGTTATTCCTCTTCATGGAGAAAGTAAATTTTGATTTGCTAAAAAAAATTATTATTCAGCAATTAGCAGTGAAAAGGATTATTCTCAATATAAACCAATGACCAATCCACTGTTTTTTGAAACCCCTAGGCCTTCATGTGAGAACTGGCTGTTTATGCACCTTGACAGACACAGACAGTACGTTATTCTGAGATACAGCCAGAATATCTGGTCAAGGACAGAAGGCCCTGAGACAGTGGTCTCAAGAGTAAAACCAGCTGTCCCCTCGTGATGTCTTGATGACCCTGACCTTGTGTAGGCTTAGACTAATGTGTGTGTTTTTGTCTTAGGTTTTTTTTTTTTTTTTGAGACAGAGCCTCAAGGTGTCACCTGGGTAGAATGCTGCAGCATCATAGCTCACAGCAACCTCCAATTCCTGGGCTCAAGCAAGTCTCCTGCCTCTGCCTCCCAAGTAGCTGGGACTACAGGCGCCCGCCACAACGCCC
>CAUYRH010164257.1:0-59262 GCA_963574655.1 Perodicticus potto | reverse complement strand
GAATGCTACCTTACAATTGTTACTAATATTTCCAACATACACTAATATGCTGCTCTGACTGAAAGCATTACAATTAAATTCACTTCACTTTCACTTGTTTTATTATGCTATTTAAAAGATTTTTAGAACTGGAAGGTACTCGAAAAAAATGACCTAGTATAAGTCCCTCAATTTAGAGATGAAGAAATCGAGACATGAAAAGGACAAATGGCTTGCCTGATGAAACTGTGACAGAACAGGGATCCAGGGGTTCTAACTAGATTCCAGTGTACTCTACCACACCAGCAGCCTAGCCTGCCATCTATCCGCGGTTCCAGGTATGGTCCCACTGTTGTGTTGACCATTTCTTCACCATGTGCATTTCTAACACTTAACTGAGCACCCAAGCAAAATCCAAAACAAAATCTCTCCCAACATACCCACTCTTTTTTTCCTAGCTTATAGAAGCAGCAGGGAAGTTTTTTAAATCCCAAAGATTCCTATTTGTATTTCCTGAAAGCACTAAGAAAACCCCTACTAGTTTTAAGTTAGCTTAATGATAGCCAGTAATGGCTTCCCTTCTAAAGTAAATTGGAAGTTTGGCTTACCACCTTCATCTCTTCCAAAGAAGTGGTGTGGGGACAGTGCATTTGTTGAGGGCTTGTGCTTTAAAGGAGCCATCTATTACAAGCAGAATTGATCCATCCACCCTTAGTGTTTCCAAAGCTAAAGGGGCAACAAAGCTGTTCTCCTCCACCCTATGCCATTAAGGACATGAACTTCTGTCCATAACACTTAAGAAAAAGTAACCTTGTTAAGTTTCTTAGAAGGGAAGTTGTCCAGTATTTGCTTTCTACAACATACTAGACAAAAAAAGGCAGAAGACAAAATTAGTTAAAAGCAAATTGGAAATATAATCGGAATGGTTTCCAGCGTTCAAATGGTGACCAAAATTTAAAGATATAATTTGCGCATCCAAAGGGACCCAAATAATAAGGGGTGTAAAGAATTTGCTTACATTTAATATCTTATGAAACAGCCAGTATTTCACAAAGATTACCAATATGAACCAGAACATACTATTATGGCTCCCTGTTGGTTCTTAATCACATCCTTTTATTGACAGGAGACTAAGAACTAGTAAAACAAAGGAGGGAAAGATGGTCTGTTGAGAGTACTTAATAGTATGTACATCAGAGACACAGCAATGAACGTAAGAGATAAAGGTAGACATTCATGTTGTACCAACACTAGTCTAATAAGCCACCAAGGGATTTAAAAAATTAAGATCTCAAACTCCATGAAGCCATCAACTTAAATTAGTAAAGAAAAGATTCAAGCAACGAGGTCATCGTATACAGCCATACTTCCGTATCTTGTAAACTAATGTGCCTCACCCTAGCTTTACCACAGCTAAGGTCATGTGCATTAATAACTTAAATGTGTACAGTGCTTTTAAACTTTTAAAATATTTCACATCTATCAGCCATTGGACCCTCACAACAACCCTGTGAGGTAGGCAGGGCAGGAGTTATTATCAAGCCCATTTTACAGTTGAGGAAAATGTTGTAGAGAGGTAAACTAAATTGCTTTACATTAGAAAAAAAGACAGGACAAACTAGCTCGCTTGGACTCGGACTCCATCCATTTTCTACAAGGCCACCCCTCACATTTCTGAAAGCTCTTACAATTAGTGGAGAATCTTAGGGAAAGGAACTAGCAAATATATCCCTAATACTCTCCATATTAATGGTTCATCCACCTTTTTTTCTGAGGACACAGAAAAGGAGCCAGGGTTCTAGAAGGCAAATGTTAGAATCAGACTTCTTCCAGTTTCGGAAATAGGCCCTTTTATACTCGGTTCCTAGCTTTTGGTATTTGAAATCAACCTCTGAAGCAATTTTTCAAGCCCTAGCTGAAAAGCACCAGTTGCTTCTTCCACTGCTGTCGCCAAACGTCTGACTGCGATGACAGCGTCCCTGCGGAGCTCATTGGCAGTGTCTTGCTGAGCACTGGCCTCCTCACCAATAGCAATCAGCCTGTCCAATTTTTCTTCCTCACGCTTTGAAAGTTCTCGTGCCAATCTCCTGTTTTCTGCCAACTCGGCTGCAATAGTCCTGGCCACTGACCGCCTTCTTCGCCTTGCCCACTTTGGAGGGGGCTCACTGGTCAAAGGCTTATCCCCACCAGAAAGCAAGCCAACTCTGGGAGAGGAGACTGGAGGCCGCGGTGTGGAGGCTGCACCAGGAGGGTGGTAGCTGGTGCTGGCGCAGGGACTGGGCTCCCCCGACACGCCCAGTCTGGTCATGGGGCTGCTCTGACAGGGAGCCAGTGAACCTCTGAAAAGGTTGTGGGAGCTGCTGTAGCTGGGGGTCCCTTGAGAACACCCTGAAAAACAAAGCAACAATGTTGCAAAGAGGACATTCCTGCTAAAGGAATGCTTGGAGCCAGCAGCAGAGTTGAGAGACAATTATAGAACTATGGTAGTTCTTGGGAAGGCCCCTTTCCACCAGGGATTGGGAAGAACTCATTTCTTTAATGTGGGCATTTTGGACTGCTTAATCTTATCTCCCAAACTTCCCCCTTGCCTTTCTCACTCCAAGTAGCTATCCAACCCACTCTATATGTAGAATTCCTAAATATCCTTTACAAATAATGCCAGAACTATAATAGTTTGCTTCTAAAAAGCACGTCTAGGTTTAAAGAGTTCTAACACCTTATATACTTAGGGCCACAGCTTTTTAATACGTGGAGGTTTATCTTACTATTAGTTTTAAAAAGGGGGACACTGCGGGAGCAGAAGGGAATATGCTCAAGAGGGTACTTTCCACACACACAGTGCTGTTTAGAACCAAGTGACTCCAGGACCCCAATCCTTCACATGCTTGGGAGTTACCTGCACCCGAGGATTCATCCCAGGAGTCCTCAAAGTCACTGGTTTCTCGCATCTGGTCACTGATTCTCAGCTGACAATCCTCATCTGATTCCTTAACTGTTTTTAAGAAAGGTTGATGATCTGCTGCCCGAGTCCTTTTTGCTTTCAGGGTGCTGGTTCCCTCTTCCCCTGGGCTGTCAGGGGCCACTAAGTTCTGATCACAGTGCTTGGCCCAAGCAGTGTCCTCCATTAAGTTGTCTGGGTCAGTCACTATCTGATTTCGGAGAAGCTGATCCAATGTATCATAAAATGGACAGTGTGGTGGGTCGCCCATACTGGTGGCATGGGCCACATAGGCCTTTAAATATAACGCCTTCAAAACTTTAAACTTGGAGCGGCACTGACGTTCCGTGCGGCGGAAGCCTTCCTGCTGCATTCGCTTAGACACAGCCTGATAGACATCTGCATTGTGATGCACAGTCTGGAGGCGCTGGATATACTCTGCCTCGCCTAGTATGGAGAGAAGAGTTCGTGTCTCCTGTCTGGACCACCGGATGCCCGCACTGCTATTGGCACTGGCCATAGTGGGCTGGGAAGGAAGGTTGGAAAGGTCCCTCCTGAGCAGCAAGGTGCAAATCTGAAGGTGTGGGGAAGCTCTGTGTGTTCTCAGCACATTTCCAGGAGCCAGCCGAGTCTTCCCCCTCAGGGATAACTGCTGAGAAGCCAGGTCCAAGGACTGAATTTCTGGCTGGAAGGCCACAGGGGAATGAGAGTTACAGGGAAAAGGATAAATTTGGCAGCAAGTTAAATGGTGCTACCTATGAGTAGGTCATAAATAGGCGTGAGGCCAAGACTGAGAAATCCCATACTGGGAGTTTGCCCAGGGTGGATACCAGACCAGGGGCATAATGGCTTGGTCTGGCTCCTCACACAAAGGGCCAACAAAAGGACTGGCTCCTCCACAAAGGGCCAAGACCTCCAAGGCTGAGACCTGGTACACTATGAATCTGTAAAAACTGCCATTGTCTGGTGAGTAAACCAGAGGAAAAATAACATGGTGGACCGTGAGGCAGTTAACTCTGGGGAAGCACTACAGAGACCCTGGTGTAGGAATAATCTGAAAGGTGCTCATGGTTTTACTGACCTTGACCTAAGTAGCATGCTATGCCTGTTACCCAAGTGACTGTCACTAGTCTTACTTCTTTCCTAAAAGGTAACTTTTAGAGCTAGAAAAGTGTGCTTAAGTTGTTCTGCTAACATAAAACTTTCTGTACAACATGGCAAAGGACAGTAACATCACTACTCTAAACATCTGTCCCCACATAGTGGCATAAAAGAAAAACATATTGCTAAGAAAATGTTCTGTATCTAGACTATATCAACATCACCATCTTGGTTAATACTACCGTTTGCAAGATGTAACCACTGGGAAGTAGTAAGTCTAGTAACACACCAGATATCTCTGTATTATTTCTTATAGCAGCATGTAAAACTATAATTATCTCAGAATAAAAGTTTAATTTAAAAATAGACACAGTGTTGGCTACTCAATGATTCCAGCTTCCTTCTGTCTAGACTCCAGATTGTATGATTTAAAATATTTGACCAACCTTTTTTTTTTAGACAAAAGTCTCACTCTGATGCCCAGCCTGGAGTGCACTGTGATTATAGCTCACTTGTAGCCTCATACTCCTGGGCTCAAGTGATCTGCTTGCCCTAGCCTCCCAGGGACCTAGGATATAGGCATGCGTCCTGCCTACTAACTTATCTGTATGTATAAAAGTAACAAATACTAATCTATTATCTCCAAATCTGAAAATTAACATGAAGAAATTTCTATTTAAATTTCTCACAAAGCAGAAAAGAAAGAAAACTGGGGCTGAAGGTTAGGAGAACTGAACTGCAATCTTACCTAGTTCACGCCTCCCAGCTAATTTAGAAATGCCACCTTTCTCTGTGCCTTCATTTTCTCATCTATAAATGGGGAGAGAGTATAGCTGTCCTACCAATTTTACAGGGATGTTGAGAAGATTAAATAAAATAATAGATGTGAAAGCACTTTGAAAATTTAAAAACATTGTCAAAAGTATTACTACTGTAGTGAAAATGAAAACCCTTAATTACTATAATCTATAATTTGAGGAGACAGAAGTCTGGGGAGGCAAGCCTCTTTAATCTTATTAAAGTTACAGCAGATGATTAACCTGATTCTTACCTAAGATGTTAATTAAGCCATTTCTCTAATGATTAAGTTTGTAAGCCAACTGGAAAAGTTAGTTCCCAGAAAGTGTCACTATGAGCTCCTGAGAAAAATCAATAGTGTCTACACAAAATTATAACCAACTATAAAAGATTTTGCAAAATTCAACAACAGCACAAAGAAGTCTTCAAATTCCCACAAAATCTTTTCATTTCCCTCAACTAAAAAAATAAAAATAAAGTGAAAAGTCCAAATTACCACCTATGAATGACACAAATTATCAAAATTAAATTAACCTTGGCATTTGTCAATATTAACGGACCCGTCAGCAAGAAACGTCTGAGTAAATTCCATCCTTTGGAAGATTCAACAATAATAATCAAAAGACATAGCCTGCTGGGGTACTCTCTGAAATGCCTAAGTCATAAAAAGCAACAAAAAAACCTCCCAAACTATAGCATTTCCAAATTTCATTTCACATTATCCTTAGAATTAATGAACGTGTTTTTATTACCACATTTAAAAGAATCATTTTAGTCCATACCTTCTGCCAAGAATCTGCTTTACTTTCATTACTGTATTTGAAATATTTCTTATTCTACTTTGTTTTGCTGCCAGTCCAACAATCTGAAAAAGAGTAATGTATTACAATGCATGTAATGTTTGATTATTTCAAAGTATAAAAATAATCATAATAATACAGTACCTCTTCGTTGTCTGAGTAAGCAACAACTGCTGGAGTAACTCTATCGCCTGCATCATTTGCAACCACACCAGCCCGGCCATCCTAATGAGAAAAATGCACAAAGAACAGTATTAATAATTTTAAAATGAAATATACAACCTCATTACACATATTCTGACATATGCAGGCCACTGTAACTTTGCATCGATGTGTAAAGAAAAACCGCGATAGAGTTTTTCGATATCTTAAAAGTTGTAGATTTAATTATCGTTATTTACTTTCTAGTTTTTACAGTAGGTGTGTTTTCCCTGAGGAATGGCCTCATTTTTTTCTGTCTGTTCAGCAGAGTCAACATAATAACAACTTCTCTCTACCCAATAATAATAAGTCCATTATTCCATCACCCTTCTACTTCCTGCTCTTCCTTCTCCCGCAATTATATCTTTCTTCCCCTTTCTACATGTAAAGTAGCACTAATCCCTTTGGCTTTTCTTTACAAATCACTGGACATTTAAACGCGGGACTAGTAGCAGCGGAGTTCTTTATTACCGTTCCTTCCACCTGCCCACGATAAGCTCTCACCTGCAGAAAGGCTCAGTCCGGCGAGCGTGCTCAGTCAACCGGCTTCACAGCCAGACACGCTTGGCAGGAGAAGAATTCCAGTCCTAGACTATGGCCACCCCGACTCTCTAGGTCCTAGAGTTCACGCCCAGCTCATTGAGTCCTTCGGCCCACAAGTCCCTGAGACCACCAGCATTTGGCTCTCTGGAGGTCACTACATCCCAAGGATCGCCGGCCCGCAGGAATCCTGAGGCCCGGACATCTGAGAGACTCCTCCAGGCATCCCAAGGCCAGGCGTCCCTGGGATTCTGCGGGCATCCTCGTAGCTCGGACGTCCTCTCGACCTCCGACCCGAGGACATCACGTGGCCCAGCAGTCCCCGAAACCTCTCCGGGCATCCTGTGGCTCTATCATCCCGGGACCCCCTTCCGGGAAGCCTGCGGCCCTATCATCCCGGGACCCCCTCCGGGCAGCCTGAGGCCCTATCGTCCCCGGGACTCCCTCCGGGCAGCCTGCGGCCCTATCGCCCCCAAGACCTCCTCTGAGTATCTTGCGGCCTTGCCGTCTCCCGGGGCCCTCTGGACATCCTGAGGCCCTGCTGTCCCCGGACCCCTCCGGGTATCCTTCCTCCACCAGGTGCCCCGAACCCCGCGTGCCCGCGGTCACGAGTCCCAGTCAGGAAGCCGCGGGTGATGAGGCTGGATCTGCTCTGCCCTTCGCCTCAACACGTCCCGCAGCAACGCCACTCTGCGCGACGTTCCCACACCCGCGACACGCCATCCTCAAGCCTGTAGATGACCCCGCGCCCAAGGAACTGGGCGGCCGACACGAAGCCGCAACCCAGCGCCCGCGTCCTCACCTTGTAGACCGCCACACAGGCTGATGTGCAGCCCAGGTGAACTCCGATGGCCGCCATGAGGCGGCAGGGACGGTGGCAGCGGCAACTAGGCGTCCCGCAACCGCAACAGCCACCAAACGCCGGACAGCCCCAGCAGGCAACGCGGAGACTTCCCGTTGTCGCCCGCCCACTGCGTCCGGTCCTCCGCGTCGGCCTCCACGTCTCCGCCAATCAACGTGAAGATCCCGCCTCTTCAGGAACGGTGGGCGAATGGCTTCAGTGCTTCTCTGCGCGCTCCGCGGGAGCCGCGCCTCGCTTGTGATAGTACGCACGCGCCAGCCGGGGAGGGGAGAGGAAGAGTCGCCTTAACTCCGCCCCTTCCTTGGCCCTTTCGTGAGAGCCAATGGAAGCTCTCGGTTGAAAGGCGTCATTTGTCCTAGCAACTGCAGGCAGAGTCTTTTCCTCTCCAACCGAGCTGGAGCACCCCCGCGGCGACAGCTGCGCAGCAGGCGGTGGGCGCGGGTGGCGGAGGCGATCAGAGGTGTGCGGACTAAGCATGAGGTGCAGAAGCGCAGTTGCAGTGGTGGCCTTTTGTGCCGGGCTCTTGGTCTCTAACTCGGCGCCCGCGCTGAGCCAGGAGGCCGAGGCCGGGGGGCAACCGGGGGCAGACTGCGAAGGTGAGCAGTGTGAGACCTGCTTGCATGGCGGCGGCATGTTGCGGCAGCGCAGCTGTCGTCTGCTTTGACTGCTCCCGGCCCTGCCTATAAATAACATCTCACCCAGGAAATGCAGGCCCTGTGCCTAGTTTCACATCGCCCAAGCATAGGCAAAAAAGCTGGAGCCGGGCCCGGTGACACCTCGAACCACATTCTGGTTTTGCTGTGACTATTAAACTGCCGCAATAAAAGCTGGGGGGCTTACAATTTGGATTCGATATTGTGCATACGCTGCTAGATTCGGCTGACCCCTGGCGCCAAACTGCTGCTTCTAACCGGAGAGACTTGCCTCTCTTTGCACAGAAGACGTCTTTCAAGTCCCAGCTAGTTTGTGACTCTCAAAAGAAAAATAAAACATGACACGGAATTGGGGTGGCTTTCATCAGAGGACATAGCAAACCTTTGTAAAGCTGCTTTACAAAGGAGGACATTAACTCCTTTGGAGAGGAGAGGAAAAGGAAAGAACCATTCCCTTTTCTTGTTTTTCCCAGTGTCTCAGCTGTGGGCCGCAGGCAGAAAACGTGGGTTTGTGTCTCACCAAGCCCACTAGTTTTGGGAATGTTGTTCTTGCAAAATCAGCGTACTTCACTTTAGAGAGCTGTTTGGGGAAAAGAAGATAAATAGCTGTGGTTGCCCTTTCCTCCTGGACGACTGCAGCATTCTATCTTTCCTTGAAAATAATTTCAATGTATGTCCCCTAAGCTTGAGAATTTATCCCTACTGAGCAGGACATTGTAGGCTCACGATATACAGTATGTTGAATGAATAGGTGAATGTAGTCTTACTATAAGTCTTAGTAATTGGAGTCCAGCTTTCAAACAGTCCTGCAATAATTAAGCTTTTTTCTCCAGAAATTTAAAATAGCTACGTAATACAGTAGAACCTCCATAGCTGACCACCTCCCTACATTGACCACTTCCTGAAGTTAACCTAATTTTCATAACATGCTACTTGTTCAGTTAAGTTATAATTTGGCTTAAAGATATCATACAATTGTGTCCTATACAATTAAGGTCAAATTTGTGAGGCATAGATTGAATGAGTCATCCGTAATTTAATTTCTGGAGCTTCTACCTAAAAGTTTCAGAAGAGACAGCATCTTAATTAAATGTGAAGCTTATGCCATCTTTTCTAAATTTATTACGGTATGTTGTGGTTATTAACTTGAATGTCTGAAAGAACCTGTGTTTATATCTCATTTGTTAGGTAAAGAGGCTGTATAATCACCAGGGAAGGAAATACTAGTTTTGAGACAAAGAGAATTAGATTCTGGATATGGCTCTATTACTGTTTATGAGCCTTTCTTAGTTTCTCCTCAATGTGTAAGATTAAATGCTGTAGTATATATATATATATTCTAGAGCAAAAGTAAAAAAGGGATGGTTTGTGAGCTGCCTTGGAACTATTTATGTGTTAAGTTTACAAAGTATTTTGAAAAACAAATTAAGTTAATCAGCTATATTTTAAAATAGGGAGATTTCATATAAAAATTCAGATTTCTTGGCTTTTTTGAAAAACCAGATGACCCAGCAAGACTGGTACATATGTCCATGTAGTATGGATTGGCTTTTCCTGTTCTTTTTATTTCATTTCATTTATTTTTTTTTTTTTGGAGACGGAGTCTTGCTTTGTTGCCCTTGGTAGAGTGCCGTGACATCATAGCTCACAGCAACCTCAAACCCTTGGGCACAAGTGATCCTTTTGCCTTAGCTGCCTGAGTAGCAGGGACTACAGGTGCCTGCCACAGCACCCGGCTAGTTTTTAGAGATGGGTTCTTGAGGTTGCTTAGGCTAGTCTTGAACTCCTAAGTTCAGGCAATCCACCCACTTGGCCTCCCACAGTGCTAGGATTATAGGCATGAGCTACTGTGCACAGCTTCCTGTTCTTTTTATAAGGAACATGTATTCCCCAGGTCTTGAGTTGTTTTTTTAAAATTTAGACTCTAATTATTTAACTCATTCATTTTCCTTGCCTGATACCTGTGGATATGTAAGTTTGTGAGCCCTGTGTAAGGTAATGTGAGGCTTGCTGGAAAAATGTAAATGTTTCTAGATCTCTTTAAAAGGATTATATTGTTATGGCACTATTTAAAAAACTTAAATTTGAAATAATTATAGATTGCCAAATATCATGAAGCACTCCCCTTGGGAAGCTATGAACCAGTGCTAGCAATTAATCCACCCTTCAAAGCACCTTTTCTAGTATGGTTGCGTGAACTTCATTGTCAGACCTCTTATGATGACAGCTCTAATGGCCATTCCTGAAAAAGAGTTCCAAAGTTACTTTGAAGGATGTACTAGGCGCTGCCATCAGTGCATAGCTTCCCAAAGAGAGTACTTTGAAGGTGTCTGTAGGTATTTTCAGTCGTGAGATAGGTAGCACTTTTTCTAGGCTGAATTTGTGTAATTACTCCTACTCTGAGTAATGTGGAAAATCACAAGAAGCTTTTGCTCAGATGAAGTAGCACCATCTGACTTGGACTTAGGCGATTCTCTTGCCTCAGCCTCCCGAGTAGCTGGGATTACAGGTGCCTGCCACAACACCCAGCTATTTTTCTGTTTTGCAGTTTGGCCGAGGCCGGGTTTGAACCTGTGACCTTCGGTATATGGGGCCGGCGCCCTACTCGATGAGCCACAGGCGCCACCCCCTGACTTGTGTTTTTAAAAGAATCCTGCTGGCCTGGTGGAGGAATACTACTCATAAAGAGAACTTAAGAGTTATTTTGTCTTTAGTGAATTTGGCAGTCAGTGTAAAGGTGAGAGTTGTGAGGGTGGGAGTGGAGGGGACACTCAAGCCCAGGATTTGCTTTAAGTGTGGGGAGCTTTGTCTACTAAAAGACTCTTTTCTTTTTCATCTGAGATTCCCAAAAGTTCACTCCCTCAGAATAAGGTGGAACACATCCTATACCTAACCCATTTAGGTAGATAAGGAAATTTGCCTGGAAACCAAGCAGGGTGGAAAAAAGAAAAAAAAAAAAATCTCTGAGGGATTATAACCATAAAATGTCCCTCACTTGTATTTTCAGCCAAAATTCAATCAAGGGTCCAAAAACTTCAAACTATTGATAAGTTTAAAATAGTCTCTGGCTAGTAGCCCCTTAAACCCTAGTGTACAGACACAAATCCTTTCTGGACATAAAGCATCTTCCTCTTAGGCCTCAAAAAAATCTTCCCAAATAAGTTTCAAGGACTTATTGAACATGACACAGCACAACATAAGGAAGCCCACAAGGAAATTAGGTACCATGGGCAACAACCTCTAGAGATGAAAGCAAATAGAAACCTACTCCTAAAGACTTTAGATATTGAAATTAACAGACACAGATCATAAAACAATTGTTTTAGTGTGTTTAAAGGCATGAAAGACATGTTTAAAAATATCTGCAGGAGATAAGAAATGACCTGGAAGCTTTGAAAAAGAACTAAAAAGAGCTCGTGGAATAAAAAAATAATAAAAATTTGAAATTTAATGAGTGGATTTCATCTTTCCTGACTATCTTCTTGGCTCCATCTCTTCCACTGGCTCTGGACATGGGGGCTGAATGCAATTGTTCAAATTGGGGCTTCACTTGAGGGTCATGATGATGGAATGTGAAGGCATATTAAACTACAAGAAGCTTTATTCAAGATAATCATTCAGGTTTTACTCAGTGCCTAAAACCAAGCTATCTCAAGATCACCTCCTTTAGAAAACAATATTTTCTTTTAAGGTTAACTCAATTTTGTGGCAAAGTTCTCATTTTAGGTGGAACTTGATTCCCAAGGTTGGTTAATTGATTTAATAAGCTTTTGTTAAGTAGCAAAGGGACTGCAACCATTCTTAGAGTTTGAATCCATTGTCAGGGTGCATTGATCCATGCCTACTTTTTTTATGTGGTGAATGGGTCATAAACACAGGTGTGGTGATGGTTAAGTTGTGCATACCGAGGTATCTCTGTGTTCCTTCTAGTATGTAAAGAATTCTTGAACCGATTCTACAACTCCTTAATAGACAGAGGAGTTAACTTTTCACCGGACACCATAGAGAAAGAATTGATCAGCTTTTGCTTGGATGCCAAAGGAAAAGAAAACCGCCTGGTATGGTAAATTTTCACCTTTCATTTTTCCCGTGTGTTTGAATAAAAGAATTTCATTTTTCATCTTGCACTTAATGTCCTTTTACTTCATTGTAGATTTCAGCAAGCAGAAATCTATTTTCCAGTGAAATGTAGTCTTATTATTTTCATCCAGAATGTATCCAGTTTCCTTGTATTTTCTGAGGATACCATGGGCAACCATTTCTACATTTTCTGAACTGAAATTATGTAACTGAATTCCTGATGAGAATTTACCATCCTGAGTTAAGAGTGGGCAGAATTTCCATTTGTCACTGAGACAATTAGTCAAATCTTTCCAAACATTTTTAATATTTATACATAACTAATGATCTATTTCTGTTTGGTTATTCTGCAATTTATGTGGTGTTTCCTGTGTATACACATAGGGCCCGTTTCAATATACTGTTCTACACCACTTAAGACACTTTAAGGCCAGTCCCTTTTTGCCTAAAATCATCATGTTGATGAATTTGTCAGTTTAAATCTGCATTGTTGACTGCTCACCATGGATGCATGGTGAAACTTACATCATTTCTTTGTAACATTTAAGTTCTATATCTTAAAATGTAAAATCCTTAAGTCAGGGAGTTTGAAAAGCAGTATTGTATGATGGAAAAAAGCCCAAATGCTAGATTTTATAGTTCTGTCTCTTCTGCTTGTTAGCCAGGTGACCTGCAGTGGGCTTGGGTAGAAATCGGGGATAATAAAACCACTTATGTCACAGGATTGTTGTGTGATGTAAATAAGTTAATACCTTAAAAACACTGAGAGCTGCACCTGGCACAGAGAAAACAGTAAGTGTGGCTGTCCTAGTTGTCTCTTGTCACCACGTGAACAGCAGTGGTGCTGCTAATTAGCATGATTGCCAGAACGGAGTCACCTGTTTCTTGGTGGCTTCATCAGCAGGGGTTAAAATTTAATAGTGGGACCATAACTAGGTCGACCTCTTTCTCACTTCTCCATAGCTTTGTTTCTTGCCATGCTCATTTTCTGGGACGCTGACTCCTCTTCTTTTTCCTTCAGTGCTATTATCTAGGAGCCACAAAAGACGCAGCCACGAAAATCCTAAGTGAGGTCACACGCCCAATGAGTGTGCATATGCCTGCCGGGAAGATCTGTGAGAAGCTGAAGAAGATGGACAGCCAGATCTGTGAGCTGAAATATGGTACGCCAGAGGCTGGGGTTCTTCCCAGGACATCCAGAGGATTGTCAAACCTCTGAGCTCAGGGCCACCGTTTCTGAAGAGTCAGTGTGAGAAGAAGAATTCTCCACTCACCAGTTAGGTTGCTGGGCTGATGAACGGTGCCTGATGCCATTGAGTTTCTTTGAGGAAAGAGAAATGAATAATAGTACTGACATAATCAGCCTTAGGTCAACGCTGCCAACCCAAAACTACAAATGTGAAATTCATAACATAATAAGGCAAGGAAAATTTCAAAATAGAAAGAGAGCAGCTACTCTTGGTGATTTGGGCTCTTAATAAGACAAAAGTTGTGACCATTCAAAGATGATGCATGGCCTGTGAAGTTTTGAATGTGATTGTATCTTTCTTTCTCACATCTACCATTCTGCCAACTTTAAATTTTAGGAAGTATGTTATTCACATCAAATCAGGTTTTGCCTGATGAATAGCTTATCAGAAGGTACCTAAAATAAAAAGCAAGAAAAGGAAGGAGATGTTCTACTTAAAATATTATCCTTGGCCTTGTAAATTTCACATGGCTAGAACGATTCTTTTTTTTTTTTTTTTTTTGAGACAGAGCCTCAAGTTGTCACCCTGGATGAGAGTCCCATGGCATCACAGCTCACAGCAACCTCCAATTCCTGGGCTCAAGCGAGTCTCCTGCCTCTACCTCCCAAGTAGCTGGGACTACAGGTGCCCGCCACAACACCCGGCCATTTTTTGGTTGCAGCAGTCGTTGTTTGGCGGGCCTGGGCTGGATTCGAACCCACCAGCTTAGGTGCACGTGGCTGGTGCCTTAGCTTGTTGAGCCATAGGCCCCGAGCCACTAGAACGATTCTTATGCTGAGGATTTATATCTGGGCCAAACTTTGGGGTAGATTGAGGAGGTGTGATAAAAGGATGGGGAATTCCTCCCTCAGCCTGTCCTTGACACCTAAAATTCTACCAGGAGACACTCATTTAAATAGCCTAAAAAAATAAATAAGCAACCTAAGTAATTAGCATCCAACTCTTAAGTTTTCATAGTCTTATTTGCCAACACAGCTGTGTAATATACCTATGCATCATAGCTACATAGCTAGCTTTAAATAGGTGTTAAGGTTGGAACTTACCAAAGACAATCTATTTCTCAATTTTCCAAGAGCAAGACCTAACTCCCAGGGTGATTATTATGGGTAGTTATCCTTTTATTGGCTTCAAAAGTAATGAAGCAGAGGCAGAAATCACTGAGTCCACATAAACGATATTCACAAAAGGGACAAACCTATGCAGATTTATTCATTCAACAAATTTATTTTGAATGACTTCTTCTATATGCAAGGAGATCTTAACAGGGCTCCTTAATAGAAAACTAATCAGATATTAAGAAGAAATAAATCCTTAATGTTTTGGCAACACAGGCCACTAGAGGCCCTTGGGGAGCTGTGAACTAGTTTTACTTTTGGTATTTTTTTTTTTTTTTTTAAATTTTAGGACTTCACAGAGGGTTTCTCCCTTTTAAAATTAATGCCATACTAGAACTCAAACAATGGATACTTGACCAAAGAATTTTTCTCCTTCAGCTTCTTGAGTAGATCAATAGTTTTAAATTATTCATAGCTTATTATTGCCAGGAAAGATGAGATCGAATAAGGGGGCTTTGTGCTGTGGGATATTCATAATTTGGGCTGTAAAATTTTCTGTGGTGTTGTCAGAAATTAACAAATCAGTTAAGTATAAAGTTGGAGTATGTTTTCAATTAGAAAGGTGCCATTTGATTTTTGACCTGAAAGGAGGTTTTTGTTTGTTTGCTTCGTTATTTAAAAGGATAATGAATCACTATAAAAATGTAAGGGTTCTTTGGAGTACTGTGTATAGCTGACCCTCCAAATTAAAAAAAGACTTGAACATCCAACCTTTGAATTAGAACACTCTTAATTAGAAATTTTTGACAAATCACTTGACAACTATTACGTTTTTAATGTCTTTAAATGTTACGCTGTATTACTCAGGGGAAAAAAAGGGAGAGTTTTTAAAGGGAAGTCAAGTTGAGAAAGTCCTGGGCTGCTACTACTGGTTTAATAAGTAAACTTAAATGTTGCATTTATGTTCAAAACAAACACCAGGCAGGCGGTTAAGGGGCAAAGAAGACTTTGCTTTGAGAGAGAAGTTTAACCCTTTCTGATAGGTAAATTATTATTAGTAGTAGATTATAGATGAGTTTTTTTTTTTCTATATTGGTGTTGGAAATGGAGAGGTAGCCATGTTCTTGTTATTTTCTGCACATAATCTGTGAACAAGGAAACAGTAGTGTTGCTAGTGGAATTAGATGTTGCTTACAAGTATTATTGGCAAGAACTGTAGGAGCCCAGTTGGCTGATACCAAAGCGCTGGCATTGGAGAAGTGGGGTATATCACAGAGGGCGGTAAATGAATGCTTGATAATTTAGTAATCCCAATGGGGAAGGGCATCAGGTGAATTTAAACAGAGATCCAAAACAATTAAGGTTCAATGAGAATGAACCTTATTTGTTCATATGTTTGGGTTTCTTTACATTTTCCTTTAAAACTTGATAGTGCTTTGTAACCTGTTTGCTCATCTGCTTTAAGGAAAATGTATCTTTGTAGAAAAAGTGAACGAGAACTTGCTGGTTAAGTATGGTTAGGGCATTCATTTAGCCACAAACCAAGGCCATCCCAAAGGCACTGACTGCCTTTTATGGCTTTCTTTCTTGTTACCTTGTTTTGATGCAAGGATGATCTCTTGGACAGAAAGTCAGATAAAAACACAAATTATTCCAATAGCTTTGTAGATAGCTCTTTGTACATAGCTTTGTATTTGTCCTTCAGTACTGAGGGGGTGCTGGTCTAGGATTGCATTGGGATACTAAAATCCTTCACACCTCCTCTCATATACTTTAACTCACTTCTAAATTTCTTATAATGCCTGTGATGTGTAAATGCAATGTAAATAGTTATCATACTATACTATTTTTTTTTTTTTGCAGTTTTTGACTGGGGCTGGGCTTGAACCTACCACCTTCGGCATATGGGGCCGGTCCCCTAATTCTTTGAGCTACAGGCTCCGCCCACAATTTTTAAAATATATTTTTAAATTGTTGTATTGTTATTTTTATTTGTTTGCTCCGGATCCTTCTTGGGGGGAACTTTTTCCTAAAATATTTTTTCAGAATATTAGGGGGTACACTTATTTTCATACTTTGTTTCTGTATGGGTTGAGTTAAAGTTCAAAGTGTGCCCTTCACCAGATAGTGGGCACGGTACCCCACAGGTGTGAATTTACCCATCCCTTCCTTTAGCCTCCCCTGAACTTCATTTTCATTGAGATTTACTTCCACATGCAGTTAAGTATTGATTAATTAGTTCCAATTTGGTACTGAGTACATGGGTTTGTTTCTCCATTCTTGTGTGGTTTCCAGTTCCATCCAGGTTGGTACAAAAGAGAAAAGATTGCCATTTTTTTTTTCCAGTTAGCTTTTTTTTGGCCAGGGCTGGGTTTGAAACTGCCACCTCCAGTATATGGGGTTGGCGCCCTACTCCTTTGAGCCACAGGTGCTGCCCAAAGATTGCCATTTTTTTTTTAATGGCCGAGTACTCCATAGTATGCATATACCACATTTTATTAATTCCACATCAGTGTGTAATTGAGTCCCCCCTGATGTGGAAACCATGGATACAAAAGCCGGTGATGCAAAACCTGCAGATACGAAAACTTATGACCTCAAGAGCCACTGTGGTCCGTTTTCCTTAGGTCTGTCTTGGTGTCCATGGAAAATAGAATTTTTTTACTCTGATTTGGATAAGGTACTCAGCACCAAGATGAGTAACACCATGTGTAACCGTTCCAGGGAGGTTTTTTTGGGTTTATTTTATTTTATTGTTTTTGAGACAGTCTCACTGTGTTGCCCTCATAGACTTGCATGCTGTCACAGCTCACAGCAACCTCCAGCTCTTGGGCTTAGGCGATTCTCTTGCCTCAGCCTCCCGAGTAGCTAGGACTACAGGCGCCTGCCACACGTCTGGCTATTTCTTTCTTTCTTTCTTTTTTTTTGAGATGAGGTCTTGCTCTGGCTCAGGCTGGTCTCGAACTGGTGAGCTCAGGTGATCCACCACCTCAGCTTCCCAGAGTGCTGAGATTCCAGGCGTGAGCCACCGCACCTGGCCTTGTTTTGTTTTTTAACTGTGCTTCTCCTTTTTGGCATTCAGAGAAGAAACTGGATTTGGCAGCAGTCGACCTGCGGAAGATGAGAGTGGCTGAGCTGAAGCAGATCCTCAGTCGCTGGGGGGCAGAGTGCAGAGCCTGCGCGGAGAAAACGGACTACGTGGATCTGATCACAGAACTGGCCCCCAAGCACGTGCCCGTGCACCCCCAAACGGAACTCTGACCTGGAACCCGGCACACCGTGACTTGTGATGGGAGGGAAAAACATCCAGGAAACGGACACGTTCAGTAATGACAGCCGGGAACTGCGCTGTATTTGGTCTCATGCTTTTTATGTCAATACTATACCTTGGAATTTTGTTACTTGATGCGTTTATGAGTAAAACCACTAAGAGTACTGATATCATACATTGGCAGCGCTCCAAACCCTACAAGTACATTTCTCCTGCTTTTCTTGCAAGGCCTATGCAAGTTACCGTTGCCTGTCTCCTAAAACTGGGAAAAATGAACTGCTGAAAATTGATGAAGTCAATTGGTTCCAAGAGGGAAGAGGATGTGCAAAGGCGTCTCTCTGCTTGCGAGTTTTATTTTTGTTTTGTTTTATTTTTATTTTTGTAGAGACAGAGTCTCACTTTATCACCCTGTAGAGTGCTGTGGCGTCACAGCTCACAGCAACCTCCAACTCCTGGACTTAGACTATTCTCTTGCCTCAGCCTCCCAAGTAGCTGGACTACAGGTGTCCGCCACAAGGCCCGGCTATTTTTCTGTTTTGCAGTTCCACGGAGGCCGGGTTTGAACCTGCCACCTTCAGTATGTGGGGCCGGCGCCCTACTCTCTGAGCCACAGGCGCCGCCTCATTATATTTTTTTTGAGACAGAGTCTCAAGCTGTTGCCCTGGGTAGAGTGCTGTGGTGTCATAGCTCACAGCAACCTCAAACTCTTGGGCTTAAGCGATTCTCTTGCCTCAGCCTCCCAAGTATCTAGGACTACAGGCGCCCATCACCATGCCCGGCTATTTTTTTTGATGCTGTCATTGTTGTTTTAACATGCCTGGGCTGGGTTCGAACCCACCAGCCTTGGTGTATGTGGCTGGCACCCTAACACTGAACTACAGGCGGCCTAGCCTGCTCGCAATTTTTAAATATGTTTGACTAGGACAAAACATAGTGGATGTTTGGATGTACAATTCAAGAAGTTCCTATTACCTAGATTTTCAACCTAGGTTCCCTCATCTAACTTATAATTTTAACCTCCAATAATTACCTAACGTAATCAAAACATTTCTTTAGAAAGTAAAGTTTTTATTTTCATCTGCAAATCACTCTACATTTTAGCTCTCTTTGGGATCAGAAATGGCTGGGCAGGACTACGGGAAATAGTATGTCCCATTTGAAGGAAACCTACTTAAACAGAATGGATCCAGAATCCACCTAAGTATACCCAATGGTTTGGCAGATTGTAGCCACACTTGTATTGCTAATTAAACCAAGGTCAAGGTCTTTTTCATTCTTTCGGGTCACAAATTAAACGTTTGAGAGAGGATTAAAGTCTGTTAAGAACACCTGCAGACATGAAATTTTTTTATGGTTCTTAATGCTATTTTATCAGCTGTACAACTGTAAAATCTGGCCAGGCCTGGTAGCTCATGCCTGTAATCTCCTAGCACTCTGGTAGGCAGAGGCAGGTGGATCACTTTAGCTCAGGAGTTTGACACTAGCCTGAGCAAAAGCGACCCTGACTCTTCTAAAACTAAAAAAAGTAGCGGGATATAGCATGCCTGTAGTCCCAGCTACTCAGGGAAGAGGATCGCTTGAGCCCAGGAGTTTGAGGTTGCTCTGAGCTATGATGCTATGGCACTTTACCCAGGGTGACAGAATGAGATTAAAAATAAAATAAAAATTAAAAAATAAATAAAAATAAAATTGTAAAATCATTTTTGTTTCTATTCTGTGGCCATAGAGGGTAAGAAACCCAAGGTAGAAGTGATTGCCTCTACATGGTAGGTGTTGGGGAGAAATGACTGTAAAACATTTCTTTGGGACTTTCTGGAGTGACCGAAATGTCCTACATCTTGATTAGGGTTGTGGTTACATGGGCAAATATGATGGTTAAACTCATCTGGTGGTACAGTTCAGATCTGCGCATTTTATTGTATATAAATTTTCTGAAAAAAAATACTGTTGAAAAATTATGAAAATTAACTAAAAGTAATTGATTCCAAATACCCTGTTCATTCGAAGAATTGCATTTCTGCCTGGGAGTCTTTTGGGGGAGTGGAAGAGAGATTTTCCAGACTGAAAATATACACTGAAGGTACCATTTTCACTTTGAAATGGGTTTTCAGCTGGACAGTTGGGATGTAACAAAACTTGTCAGAGAATTCATGAATCCTAAGGAGAAATATCTATATTTATATGTAAATGAAAAATGAGAATAAAAGGTTTGGTGTAATGAATGGCCAAAATTGATTATGTTTCTGGATTTTAGCAGCTTGATTATGGTGTAAAACACCTACTTTATTTTGAATTGTATTTTTAAAAAGTCCGAAGTTACCTTCTAAAAAACTCCTAACTTTTATATTTGTTTTACTCTTTGTGTTTTGAAACTATCAAGAAATGTGTTGTTTGAAAATAGTATGCTTGATGTCTGATCTCAAAATTGGGCCACATTTCTGTGTCATTTTTTCAGGTTGAAAATCTAGGTAATAGGAACTTCTTGAATTGTACATCCAAATCACCCAGAAATCTTGTTGAAATGTGAGTTCTGATTTGGTGGGTCTGGGCTAAGGCTTCAGATTTATTTTTCTTTTCTTTTTTGAGACAAGGTTTCACTCTATTGCCCACAATAGAGTGCAGTGGCATCATCGTAGCTCAGAGCAACCTCAAACTCTTGGGCTCAAGCCATGCTGCTGCCTCAGCATCCGATGTAGCAGTGACTATAGGTGCCTGCCACCACACCTAGCTAATTTTTCTATTTTTTGTAGAGACGTGGTCTTGCTAATGTTGCTTAGGCTGGTCTCAAACCCCTGGCCTCAAGTGATCCTCCTGCTGTGGCCTTCCAAAGTGCTGGAATTACAGGTGTGAGCAACCACATTTGGTCTGAGTCTGCATTTCCTTTCTTTTTGTTAAATTTCAGATGAGTATAGAAGTATTTAATATTAGGTTACATTATTTGTGTTTGCTACGTGAAGTTCAAGTTGTAGTTGAGTCCTTCACCTAGTAGTCCTATAGCCCTACACTGTATCCGTAATGGGAAAGTTTACCAAACACCGTTCTTGAATTTAATTGTGTTTTTCTTTCATGTGGGGGTGTAGTTGTTCATCTACTGTTTTCATATTAGTATTGAGTACATTGGATGCTTGATCTTCCATTCTTGTGACATTTAGGAGGATGTTCTCCAAATCCAACCAGGTAAACACAAAAGATATAAAGTCTCCATTTTTCTTTATGGTTGAATAGTAAGTAGTTCCTAGTATATGTATGCCACAGTTCATCCATTCATGAATTGATGGGCATTTGGGCTATTTCCACATCTAACACAGCTTGTTTAGAAAGAAGTAAGGAGAATCCTCAAAGAACTAAAAGTAGGCCTTCCATTAGATCATACAATCTCATTACTAGGTACATCTACCCAGTACCCATACATCTACCCAGAAGGAAAAAAAAATTATTTTACCAGAAGGATAATTGCACTAGAATGTTTATCACAGCTCAGTTCATAATCCCCAAGATCTGATTCTGTGTTTTCTTTTTTCTTTTTTTGAGACAAAGTCTTACTTTGTCACCTTTGGTAGAGTGCCCTGGCATCATCCCAGCTCACATCACAGAAACCTCAAGCTTTTGGGCTCAAGTGATCCTCTTGCTTCAGCAACTCCAGTAGCTACAGGCACCTGCCACACCACCTGGCTATTTTTCTTTGTTTGTTTTTGGTTGTAGTTGTCAGTGTTGTTTGGCAGGCCTGGGCTGGGTTCGAACCCACCAATGCCCATGTATGTGGCTGGCACCCTAGCTGCTGAGCTACAGGTGCCGAGCCATGTTTGGGATTTCTTAAGGTGTGTGCCTCCATTTTTGTTCTGATAACTTTTGCATCACTTTCAATCAGTTACGTTCCTGGCAGACTTGAATATAGCAATAACAGCACCAACACCCCCCATGCACACATACACATACACGTCCAGAGTAAATATGGCAGCTCCACAGTTTATAGGGATTCACTCTAGTCTTTTTGGTTCACATCCTGGTGGTAGGTTCCATTTTTAACCCATGGTCCAGTTTGGCTGCTATGCATAGATTTTTAACTCCTGGCTCTGTCTCTGTGCCCCTCAACTTTGCTCTGTATCAAAGACACCTGGGCAATGTTTAAAAATCTTTTCCGGGCTGCACTCGAGGGTAGGGGAGAGACAGTCCCAGGTTTCAGTGTTTTTTAAAGGTTCCCAGGTGATTTTAATGTGGAGCCACAGTTTGAGAAACTCTATCCTAGGCCCTCTTCATACGATTCTGACAGCTGTCTCCCAGGGCAGGGTCACTTAGCACACAAAGTTTGTGTAGTTCTGATCTCAAAAAGTTTGATGGTTGACCTCGTGAGCTTAAGTACACAGTTGGCACCTGCCATATTCTCTATGAACATACACTTGCTTATTAAGATATGTGTACTATGAATTTATTGTCTATACTGAGTAATGGATGGATTAACCCACATTAAGAACAAACAGAGAAAGAGCACATAAGGACAGAATCTAGGCCCACAATCTATTACCAAAATCCTTGGAGCTATCCATTCCTGGAATTGATAATTTCTCAGATTCGAGAATGTCAGCACAGTGCACATGCTAATATTACACAACTCCCTCCACCCAGGGGCTTGGGGCAGCATCCTGGAACACCCTCCCATAAATCCAGGTCACATCTTGTCACCAGAAGAATCAGGATGTATAAATGAGTCATATAAAAGATGTTTTGATTTCAGAGTTTTTGAGATTTCAGACTTTTGGGTTAGAGATTATAGAACTGAAATTTTGCTGTGACTTCAACCTAGGTGTTATCAATCACTAATTGAGATTTGGGGCTGGCTTTTACAAAACCCGTACCACCTATCTTCCATAGAGTTCTAGGAGTTGGAAAGCACCTGGGGCCTCCAAAAACCAGGATTCGAGGCACCTCACTTTTTCTTTTGGCCACTTGTCTTCCCGGAGCCCAGAGCAGGGTAAGCAGGAAACACCCACACCCTCACCATGTTGGCTGCCTTCCCCACGCAGGTGCATCAGCTGTGGGTTTTTTTTTCTCCAGGTTGCAAATGCTGAAGCAGCTATTCCTCCTTTCTACACCCTCTATCTACTCTCAAGCCTTCTCTGTGCTCAGACTAAAAGTCTGCTGTATTCAAACTTTGCAACCGGTTGCCTCTCTGCCTGCAATGTTGATAACTGGCTGCAGGAGACGTTGTTTACAGGGCTCTTGCCTTTTTTCCTTTTGAATTTTTAAAAACCCATTTTGGAAAGAACGGATCAAATGTTGGCTCCTTAGTGACGGAACAGCTATAAATACATTCTGAGGGATCTTGGGCTGAGTAAGTTCTAGGGGGTGGTCAACTTGCTTCCTTGCTGGATAATATCTAAGAATATATGTGAATGGCCTGTGAATTTACATGCTCCCCTCACTTCTAAAAGTCTTGCCCCTGTCCGCTGAATATTTTCTTATAAATCTCTATTCTTCTTCAATTCTAAATTAATGGGAGGTTCCTTATTTCTTTCAGAAAGGTATCTGGAGTTTTCTTTTCCTTGTATGCACTGTTTTTTGCCTCACCAGAAAGTTCATAGTGACACAGTACCTCGGCCTTCGACAGTAAGTACTTACTGACTCAGACTTTGAAAATGACTTTTGCATTCTGCTTTCTCTAATTTACAATTTGTTGGTGACTTCCAACAGTTTTATTCAATTAGAAAATCTTATTGTTGTAGTAGCATCTTGAATATACAAAGACAGAAGGAGAAATAAGGTGGAAAGAGCACTGAACTGGGACTGGACTCCTCCTTCACCTGTGGTTAGTTGTACTATCTGAGGCGAAGAGTCATTCAACTTTTCTGGCTCTTCGTGTTTCATCTTATGGTGCGGTTAATAATGTCTGTCTAGTAGGGTGATTTTCAGCATTAAATGGAAAAGTATAAAAAAATACATAACAGAGCGGCTAGCACGGAGCAGATCCCTCCGTAGATATTGGTTGAATCTGAATTGTCCTTTTCTTTTAAACACTCCATCTCTCACCGAATGGGCACAATGTAGGGGTGTATGGCACACCTTTTGGGTGCAGGACATAACTACAAGAGGGACTCTACTTAACAAATTCAAATATCGTGACTTGGTTGTCTGTACTCTCCCATTAACCTAAAATTTAAAAAAATGATAAAATTAAAAACTGTAAATACCCTTCTACAAAATTAAAAACAAAAAATTCATTAATTCTCACAGCCTTCTGCTCAGAGGCACGATGAATACTAGCTCATTTTACAGATGTGGAAGGGAGGCAGAAATTAATATTTTTGGTCAATTGCCTGGGAGATGAATTCAGGCCGCTTGGCTTCTGGATTGGATGTGATTTTTGTCTGAGGAATTCAGGGGTGACAGTTTGATGATTTGGAGAGCAGGACTTTTTTACTTTTTCTGGTTAATTGAGGGCACAAAGAACTAGATTACAGTATTTGTATTTGTTAGGTAAAGTCCCACTTATAATTGTGTCCCGCCCCAAGAGGTGTGCCATATACCCTGACTCTGTGCCCAGTAAGTGGAAGCACACCCATCCCCTCTCCCTGCTCCCTCGATTCCCTGCCCCTCACCTTGAACTGATTTGAGTTTTTCTCTCATGTGGTTGCGTAGTAGATCATCTTCTGGCTTCATATTAGGATTGAATGTGAGGGATTCTTGGTTCGGATAGTAGGACTTTAAATGACCTTTGGGAAGCAACCATGTTCACAACTTCAAGCTTTTGAGTCCTTAAACGGATTGAAGAAATAGCCGAATAAAAGTGACCTAAGGTGATTAGAATTCAACAAATAGTAAATATAATGTGTTCTGGAATGACAGCTGTGAGCCACGGTGGGCTCTCTCTTTTATTTGGGGCTACTCAGTATTTCTGGAGCATCCTTTAATTGTACGCAACTCCATGATGCTCTTCAGCACGTGAGATGAAGGAGAATTTAGGGCAAGTGTTTTGTCCAGTAACACAAAGAGTGACGACTATCTTCATGGTCTCTTTTTATTGTAACCACGTAGACCAGTTCTCTGGAAACACCTGAGGTATTTGCTCAGCGGATGTCTTCAAAATGCCTCTTAAAATTCTTGAAACCAAGTAATCTAAAGAAAAGCATTTTGTGAGCTGTGCTTCTTTGGAACTAGCTTCATTATTAGTAATTTTCCCATCTATCTTCCTTTTTCTGTTAGGCAAAAAATAGAATATACTAGAAGGTAATACTCTGTGGTTCTATTTTGAAGAGTTTTTTTTCATGAATTTAAATGGTTAGAAAATATGAGTTGATGTTTTCATAATAGTAATGTTTATTTTCACCTAACCCAGTGGGTCTCAACCTTCGTAATTCTGCAACCCTTTAGTACGGTTCCTGTGGGTTGCCACCCACAGGTTGAGAACCGCTGACCTAACCCATGCTTACTGGCACACATCCTAAATGATATATCACTCACCTAGAGGGAGGGAAAATGTTCAATAGACTGCTTGGGAAAATCAACAAGTGTCTATGAATGTAGATGTCTTTGTTTAGAAGCCTATTTTAAACTTTAATTAAACATGGGCATTCATAAGTAAATGCCATGTGGAAAAAATAGAAGGCCATGTACATGCTTTGACTAATCATCACAGTTAACACCAAGGAATTTTTTTCCTCCCCAGAGAATGATGTTGAATTGATGACTTAATATTTTTAATGTGACCATCACTTGCGGTTTAAGTGGAAGGATTGTGGCTCTGGTGTTTGTGAACTTTCCATTCCAAAAATCCTGATGTTTTGATGACTGTGTAACTTCCTTGGAAATGGAAACTTTCAGAAAGGGCTCCTACAACTCCTTTTCTCCAAGCTTCATTGTACAAAATGAAAAGCCTCACGGAAATAACAGCACACAAGCTTACTTTCTGTTTATGCCTGTCACTTACACTTTGCGATTGATGTAATACAATGATTCACAGGTGTTTGGGGGTCAGTTTTGCAAGAGGAATGTCCTATGCTGGACTTTCTCTTGCTGTACTACCTGGTTGCCCAGATGTTGGCAGGGTGACAGCACCACTCGTACCTCCGACCCAGCCCCGTCTTGCTTTGGGAAGCTTAAATTCTCTCACGGATGGCCTCTTCCACTCCCCACTTTTAATTGCAGAATAATGATATCCATGTAAAACCTTGCTGTTCCCAATATGTCAAGTTTGGTTTCGCACCTTTATAAATTATATCCTGTAGAGATATCAAGCATTGTGCTTCAGCAACAAAGTTGTTTCCTCTGATTCCCCTTTTGCTAATGCTGAATAGGCCTGAATCATTTTACCTGTGCATATATTCTGTAAAACACGCATGGCCATAGGACAAGGGTAAAAGTCCCAATACCCATTCCTAGGTAGACTGACAGAGACCTCCTAAATTAAAATAAAATAGAGTCTTTGCAGTTTTTGGCCAGGGCTGGCTTTGAACCTGCCACCTCCGGGATATGGGGCCAGCACCCTACTCCTTTGAGCCACACCCCAAACATAGAGTCTTAACAGGGAGTAAACTACTAGAAATAAATAAGATGAGGAGACACCTTGAAATTCACCAGTCGCAGCGGTATGTGGAAAATTGGGAGCCCGATTGATGGGTCTTTATGACTTTGCCCTTTGCCACAAACCTTATCTTGAATTTATCATTGCTTTCGAATACATGGGTAACTCAAGTCTGAGAATTTTTTTCTTCCTCCTATGACATTCAGTAGTTCACATCCTGATTTTAAGTGCATGATCTTACATAGTAGTAAAAGTTTAAAAAGAAAGTAAATATTTTAAAGTATATTTAGTTGACAACTTAAATATCTTCTGATGGGGCATTGGTTTACAATAATAAAATATCAATATAAGGCAATTATACACAGCAATTAAAAGGCCAAAGTAGATTTATCTATGGTGATGTGAAAATACCTCCCATTTGTAAGTGAAAAAAGCACTTAATATTTCCATTCCAAAAATCCTGATGTTTTGATGACTGTGCAACTTCTTGGAAATTAAGTCATCATTTAAAGTATGTGTAGAATAGTACGTCAAGTATAATCCCATTTTAAGAAAACAGCAAAAAAACTCCTGTATATGTACATAATCATGGAAAAATTTCCACATAATGCCTTTTTTTCCTTTTCATATACATATTTACTTTTGTTAAAATTGCTGTTGAATTTTATCATATGCGTTTTTGAGTAGCTTTTATTTTTAAATAATTTTAAGGCTGAGTATAGTGGCTCACATAATCACAGCACTCTGGGAAACTCAGGAGTTTGGGACCAGCCTGAGCAAGAGTGAGACCTTGTGTCTACCAAAAATGGAAAGGCACGGTGGCCTGTGCCTGCAGTATAGTCTCAGCTCTTTGGGAGGCTGAGGCAGGAGGATGGCTTGAACCCAGGAGTTTGAGGTTGCTGTGAGCTAGGCTGATTGTATGGCACTCTAGCCTGGGCAACAGAGTGCGACTCTGTCTCAAAAAAAGGAAAAAAATTACCTTTAGACAATTTGCAGTTTCGATGACAGTACATAGATGTTTGTTCTTCCCCAGATTCACCAGTTGTAATCATTCCACCTATTTTCCATAGCTTTATAAACTTCTTTTCCCTCAACCATCTGAGAAACAGTTGCAAAAGGCATGATGCTCCTCTATATAGCATTTAGTATATATATATATATATTATATATATATATATTTTGTTTTTATTGTTGTTGGTGGTGTTGTTTGTTGTTGTTGCAGCTTTTGGCCAGGGCTGGGTTTGAACCCGCCACCTCCAATGTATGGGGCCTGCACCCTACTCCTTTGAGCTACAGGCACCGCCCTAGTGTATATGTTTTTTTAAGCAAGGACACTCCTTACAGAGCTACCGGAGACCCATCAAAATCAGGAAATTCACATTGACGCCATCCTATCTTATAATCTAAATATTCCTCACTCAGAACACACTGATTATCCCAACAACAGTCTTTAAAGTCCAGATCCAACTCAGGGTTGTGTCTTGCATGGAGTTACGTTTCCATCTGGAAAATTTATTCAGTCTTTCCTTTTGTGGCCTTGATGTTTTGGAAGTACAGCTCACTGACTTTGAAGAATGCCCTCCATTTGAGGTTGTCACCTGCTTTGCCATATTAGATGTGGGCATATTGCCCACCGAAGTGTTGGCGTCTTCTCAGCACATAGTGTCCAATGGCGAGGATGTTGATTTAACCCGTTACCACTGATGTTCACTTGCATCGTCGGTGTCTGTCATGTTTCTCCTTGCAAGAGTTAATTAATAAGTATTTTGCGAAGGGATTTTAATAACCATTAAGTATCGGTAAGTGTTGATAAGCATCCATTAAGATGTTAATAAGTATTTTACGGGGAGATAGTTTGAGACTGTAAATACCTGGCTGCTTATTAAAACTTCATTAATTTTGGCACCGACAGATGCTTCCTACCTAAGCCAATTATTACGGTTGCTGATAAATAATTACATAATGCTACCATGCCTTCTACAATTACTAGCTGACATTCTACCGTGAAGTAGAGCATTTCCTTATTATTTATTTGAATTAGAGTGGATTCACAGAGTTCTGTTTTATCGAATAGATTACAACATATGTGATTATCAGTGTCATTTACTTTGATGATCACACTGACCCAGATTTAACCAGTGAGAACCTTTTAAGCTGACCTCTGTTGACTTATGACAGTCTCTGTCATTCTTGGAGAACCTCCTTATTTTTTGACATAAGAAGTTCCAATCTCATCTTGCATCTTCCCTGCCCCAGCCATAGAATCAGTCATCTCTCCCAGAAGTTCTAGTTTCTTTTAGTTGAGAATGGTATTTAGAAACCAATATTTTGGGCATCAAAAGTGCTCAATGCTACAAGGGTGTCATGGATTCCATGCTCTCTCAGTGGATGGAGCTAGGTACACACATGTACATCCAACACACATTATTTATACCTGTAGCTTCATGTTTTGAAAATCCTGCATTGACACCATTGCCTTCAATTACAAGCTGACTTTGCATGTTATTCTAACTTTCCTATCTCTATGTTTGTACCTCCCTTCTTCGACAGTAAGAAAACTGGCTCCATTATCCTCCCTGTGTTATATTTAATTAATTCTTTTGCATGAACCAACCTCTCAATCCTTGTGGCTGTCTTCTCAGCTCTGTAGCCTCTGACGCACATTGGCCAGGGCAGGGCGAGAACTAAAAGACTCCCAGCCCCGAGTAGTGGTGGTGCTGTCGGTGAGAGAGAGTTTCATACCCAGTCTGTTCATACCCAGTCTGTTTTGAGTGGATCTTGACCATTTTGTGGCTGAGTGCAAGGTGTCTGCAGTCACAATGTCAGGTTTATACAACAGCCATGCCAGCTGCTACCTGTGCAATCTGGGCAAACTGGGTCATCTCCTTTAGTCTCTAAGATTCCTCTTTTCAAAGAGAGGCCATCACAGGGAGAAGGCAGGTCATTCTCTATTTCTTGCTGATTTGGCTCTAAATCCTGAGTGTTGGAATGAAGGACTCTGCCTTATCCATTGAATGACAAGCAGCAACATTCAGCGGAGAGGGGGAGAGGGCTTCGGGACAGTTACAGCTGGCCTGGCCTGAGGGGAGGTGAGTGTCCAACACTGTTTGCCTACACATCAGTCCACTGGAGATAACCATGGCCCACCACAGAGTAATATCGATGCGGGGCCTCAGTTGCTTTGTTTGCAAACTGAGAGTGGCCACGTGGACTTCTGTACCTTAGAGAATTGTGTGAGGATTAAATGAGCTAATGTCCCCCACCGTGTGAAGGGGGAGATATTTACAGAATATTTCCTACTCTGCACCCCCACCTCTTTTCAAAAGTAGTACATATTCACTCTAGAAAACTTAGCAAACCTAAGTAAGCAAAAATGAGATAATAGCCATTACTGGTAGTGCCACTGGGCAAAGGTAATAATCGTTTGCATTTAGGAATAGGACTTTCTAATTCTGTTTCAATGCACATCAGGTGTAAGGCATTAATACTATGGAATCCCCACTCTCTCTGTGCAAAGTGAAGACTCGGTTCTTTCCGGGGCCCACCCCCTAAGTGTCCCGAGCCTCTTGCTGTCTGGCTGCGTAGTACACTCTGCCCACAAAGCAGGCCAGGGCCACGTGTGCTTCGTGTGGACAGTGCACCTTGCACTCCTCCTGGGGGGCATGTGTCTGTGCCCCCTCCCCCACACCGGGCCCTTCTTCCTTCCAGGCTCAGAAGGCCAGGGAACAGGTTTCCTCGCTCTTTCATCACCATGCTACTGCGGAAGCTGGCCAGGGCCCAGATCCCAGGGGAACAGCAGCACAAACCTTTGTATTCAAATGTCACTCATGGAAGCATCTCCAGCAAGTAAGGCTCTAGAATGGATTCAGAGGACGTGGGGGGATATGTGCGTGAGCTCCGGTGGGGTGGGGGAGATCCACTCTAGATCATGCCCACATATCAGCTCATGGGCTTCCCCATCTCTCTGCCTTTCCTTTGATGCTGGGCTGCTTTGTCAGCTGGTCTGCTGACCGTATGGCTTGGTTATTTTTGTAAACATTTTCCTGATCCTCAAAGATGACAAAATATGTATTGGTGCCCAGGGGGAAAAAGAGGGGAAAGGAATGGTCAAGAATGCTTTTTCTCAGGATTTTCACTAAACAACCAAATGAAAGGATGCTTGTCCAAGTTCAAGTTTACTTTGTTATCTCTGAATATTGCCTCTGAGGAAGCACAGCTGTGCCCGTCACTTTTGTTCATCAGAACACACTGGTCAAGGCCCCCATTCGGCTACTGTCACCATTATATGTTAACTTATTTCATAAACATGTTGTAATGTGCTAGGGATTCTGCCCCAAATTTGTTCCTTATTGCTTGTCAATGGTTTGAAATTTCACCCTGAGGGATTTTTGAGACCTTTTAATCTGGAAGGTTTTATTCATCAAAACAAAGTGTCTGATTAAAACACAAATGATGCTAGAGCTTTGTCCATGAACGTGTTCCTCTGTAGTAGCTGACTTCAACTTAGCTTTAATGTCTAGGTGGAACAAAGGACAAGGGACATGGTGAAAGTGCCCCAGGAGGATCAAAAATGGAGTAGCATCTCAGCACTGCTGTGGAGTTTACTGGTTCCAACATTTAGCAGAATTTTGATACATTTGTAAATGAATGGTGGCATCATTTCTTTGTTTTATTTAAATCCATCTCCCATGTTCCCCACCTCCCACCATGTCCTCACTTCCCATCTTGCCAAGTTTATCGAAGTCATGATCTGTGCATGTATCCTTTACTCCTTCAACCCTGCCCAGCCCTCTCCTGGAAAGCTCTTACCAAAATCCATCTCTGGCCTGTGCTGCCCCTGCACGTCTGCAGAGAAAAGCTCCTCACCGTGAGAATCCTCCCACATCAACGACACCAATCTCAGCCTCCGGGAGCCAGCAGTGCCCCCCGGGAAGTCCTACCTCTTTTCCCTTCTCAATAAACTCTTCCAGACTCAGACAAGACTGTTTCACATCTTCTGTCCTTTTCCTGAAACTATGGCACCTCCACAGTGGTCCTCTCGCAGCTGGTAACCTTGACTCCAACGGAGAAAACAGAAGCAATCACAAGAGAATGTCCTCTACTTGGGAAATCCACCAACCTTCTTGCCTTCGGACCTGTGTCCTTTACTTTCTCTTGTGTGAAATGAGGTTCAGTTTATGCTCAGTTTTCCTCACCGACTGGAGGACCTCATTATCCTTTTCTCTCGTGCATCCTTGGATTATTCCCATTAGCACTCAAAAAGTCTATTATTACCCGCTTACAAATAAGCAAAACCCTAAATCCCAGACCTCCCTCAGGCACCAACTACTCCCCTACACCTCTGCTCGCCTTTATAAGAAAATATCCTAAAAGAATTTACCTTTTTACTTTCAATTTCCTATGCTATGAGATAACAATGTCTTATCTTAGTACATATTTTTTAAAAATTCAGGCAAGAAGCCTCTGCTCTATATTTGTCTGTGAGCTTCCAATTCTCCCCTTTGCCTTGAAGGGACAATAGTTTCTACACTTTGGTCTAAAATTTGAGCTGTAAATAGCTTCAGGGAGAAGGGTTGCAGGGTCCGGAGCTTTTTCCTTTTTCTGTGGCATTGCTTTGTATGCAGCTCCATTTGCTAACTGTGTACATCCTTTGCTTTCATTAAAGTATGCTGACAACGGTAATCTGAGCATATAAATGATGAGTCAGTTTTGTCTGTTTGTTTTTCCTTTATATCTCTCTGAATTAAAAACCTAGTACATGTTTTATTATTTTTAACAAAATATATAAATGAAATGTTACACCGATTGAAAAGGAGTCCTCCGTTTCCCTCTCCCCCTGGTCCCAGGCTTCCACCATCGCGTACTCTCTGTCTCTGTGAGGTTATTTTAAATATCTTACGTGAGTGGAATCATGCAGTATTTGTCCTTCTGTGACTGATTTATCTCACTTGGCATAATGTTCTCCAAGTTGTCACATTTGGCAGGATTCCCTTTTTTTCTTTTTTAAGTTTCAGATTAATATGAGGGTGTCAATGATTAAGTTACATTGTTTGCGTTTGTTTGATAAAATTCAAGTTGTAGTTGAGCCCTTGACCCCAGGGGGTTGTGCTGTATCCCCTTATATTGTGTTCATTAGGGGAGAGCTTACCCATCCCCTTCTCTCCCCTCCCTCCCCTTTCTCTCCTCCTTTCTTCCCCCCACTTGAGTTTAATTGTGTATTTCTTAGTGGGTGTGTAATTGTTTATTAGTCTTAATTAGTGCTGAGTACATTGGATATTTGCTTTTCCATTTTTGTGATACTTTACGAAGAGGAATAAGCTTCACCTACACCCAGGTAAATAGAAAAGATATAACATCTCCATCCTTTTTATGACTGAATAGGATTCCATGGTATACCATGGTATCATGGTATAATAAAATGGTTTATTAATCCATTTAAGTGTTGATGGGCACTTGGGTTGATTCCATGTCTTAATGATTGTGAATTGACCTGCGATGATGAACATTCTCGTGCAAATGTCTTTATGGTAAAATGATTAAATGCAAATCAAAACCACCCTGAGATGTCACCTAATACTGTGAGAATAGCCCACAAAGTCCCTAAGCTGCAGATGCTGGTGTGGATGTGGAGAGAAGGGAACACTCCTACACTGCTGGTGGAACTGCAAACTAATACTGGCCCTATGGGAAGAAGGATGGAGAATCCTCAAAGAGCTAAAAGCAGGCCTTCTGTTTGATCCTGCAATCCCATTACTAGTTATCTACCCAGAAGGACCTCCTTCTTTCTAAAGGATGAATGATATCCCAATGTATGTATATACCAGATTTTTTTATCCATTTACCTCTCAGCGGACATTTGTGTTGTTTCTGCATCTTGGTAGTTGTGAATGCTGTTGCAGTAGACAAAGGAGTACAGATCCTTCGAGATCCTGATCTCAGTTCTTTTGGAGAACCAGAAACAGATTACAGGATCATATAATAGTTCCATTACAAAAATTTTTTTTGAGTCAAGGTCTCTCACTCTGTTGCCTAGGTTAGAACACAGTGGCGCTATCATAGTTCACTGCAAACTCCAATTCTTGGGCTCAAGTGATTCTCCTGGCTCAGTCCCCCAAGTAGCTGGGATGACAGGTGCATGACACTACACCAGGCTAATTTTTCTCTTTTTTGTAGAAACAAGGCTTGTATGTTTCCCAGGATCATCTTGAACTCCTGGGCTCAAACAATCCTCCCACCTAGGCCTCCGAAAGTGCTGGCATTACAGGCATGAACCACTACCAAGCCACTCTATTTTATATTTTTTGTTTTCCATAATAGCTGCACCATTTTATATTCCCACCAACAGTGTGCAAAGATTCTCTTTTCTTTGACAACACTTACATTTTGTCTTTTTGATAATATACATCCTAAAAATGTGAAATGATATCTTACAGTGGCTTTGAGTTACATTACCCTGAGGATTAGTGATATCAGTTACCTTTTCATATACCTGTTGGCAATTCATGTATCTTCTTTGGAGAGATGTTTGTTTATATTCCTTGCCCATTTCAATTTCTTTTTGTCTTGAATTATAGAAGTTCCTTATATATTTGGGATGTCAACATCATACTTTTCCTATTCTGTGGGTTGTCTTTTCATTTTGTTGATTGTTTCTTTTGTGTGCAGAGCTTTTTAGTTTGATGCCATCCCATTGGTCTATTTTTGCTTTTGTTGCCCAAGGCTTTGGTATCCTATCCAAAAATTTACTCCCAAGACAAATGTTAAGAAGCTTTTCCACCATGGTTTCTTCTAGGAGTTTCATAATTTCAGTACTTCCATTTAAGTATTTAATATATTTTGAGTTGATTTTTATGTGTGCTGTAAGGGAGGGGTCCACTTTCATTCTTTTGTGTCTGGATAGCCAATCTTCCCAGTACCATTTGTCTCAGAGACTATCTTTTCCCCATTGTATATTCTGGGCACCCTTGTCTGAGTAAGAGTAAGATTCTTTAGTCACTACTAAAAATAGAAAAAAATAGCCAGGGGCATGGTGTTAGGCACCTGTAGTCCCAGTTCCTCGGGAGGCTGAGGCAGGAGGATTGCTTGAGCCCAGGCATTTGAGGTTGCTATGAGCAAAGCTGACACTATTGCCCTCTAGCCTGGGCAATAGAGTGAGACCTTGTCTCAAAAAAAGGAAAAAGAAAAAACAATGTTTGTTTGCATCCAGCAGAAATGAGTAGATATACTAGAATGTTGATAACATCATTAGTGTACTAAGAAGTAACTGGAAGCTACCCAAATGTCCACCAAAAGTAGGATGGATATATTTTATTACATTAACACTATGGGAAAATGTGCAGTGTCCAATTATATACAATAATATAGGTAAATCCAATATCATGAGGTTGAGTGAAATATACCTTATTAAAAAATAATTATGTTTAATTAAAGTAAAAAACAAGGCAAACTCCATATGGTATTAAAAGTCAGATAGTGTTGGGTGGTGCCTGTGGCTCAAAGGAGTAGGGTGCTGGCCCCATATGCCAGTGGTGGTGGGTTCAAACCCAGGCCTGGCCAAAAACCGCAAAAAAAGAAAAAAAGTCAGGTAGTATTTATCTTTGGGGAGAGGTAGTAAAAAATAAGGGAGCACAAGGATATCTTCTGGGATACTAGTAATTTTTTGATGTGGGCCCAAGTTATGAGGATGTATGTAATTCGTGAACATGGATTAAGCTGTACGTTTATGACATATACCTTTTTCTATATGGATATTATATTTTAATAAAAGTTTTAAAAATATTTAACCAAAGTAATTGACCAAGAATCTGATATTGCTAGTCTTTATAAATTTCCCGTATCTGCCACTAACTCATAACCATAGTCCAGGCTTTCCTAAGCCAGAACTCTTGAGGCAAAGCTTCGCAGAGAGGAAACCCGTGGACACATTCAGATTTGTCCCTGGTAACACAAAGGTGATCCTCCATGCAAGGTGTGGTCTTTGGTCAGTTGGAATCATTGGTTAAGCACCCAATTAAACCATACACATCAGAATTCCCCAAATTTCTCATGTACCACAATAATTAAGGAGTGTGTTTGTAGATCAAAGATTTGGATATAATTTTATTAATTAAAAGTTACTTAATAATACAATAGAACCCCATAGTTGACCACCTTCCTACATTGATCACCTCCTTAAGTTGACCTAATTTTCATAGACTGGACATGCACCACCTGTATGTATCAGTACAGTAGGCCTAGTTCTTTATGTTAGCCACCTCTGTATGTTGACCAGTTTGTTACAGACCCTTGGGTGGTCACCTTACAGATGTTCTACTATATAATTAATAATATATTGATATCTGACAAGGAAGCCCTCCCAGAAGCTGGCCTGGACTTTTCTTTTCCATCTGATGAAATGGAAGCCAAGAAAGAGCTATGATTCTTTTGAGAGTTCCACAGCTGTACTGTGGCAGGGTTGAGATTAGAACATGAGAATTCTGGCTCGTGGGACCATGTAGCCCACTATTGCTTGACATGCATCACTATGGGCCATCATTCAGAGGTCTAGTAAGAGAAGCAATCCTATACCGATATAAGATCTTCCAACCAGCAGATGGCAATCTTCTGAGACATTTCAAATACATTTTTGGGGCCTGGTGATGGCTCACCTCTGTAACTCTGGGAGGCCAAAGCAGGTTTATTGCTTTAGCTCAGGAGTCCCAAACCAGCTGGAGCAAGAGGGAGAACCTGTCTGTACTAAAAAGAGGAAAAGCTAGACAGACACAATGGTGGGTACCAGCTACTGGGGAGGCTGAGGCAAGAGGATCACTTGAACCCAAGAGTTTGAGGTTGCTGTGAGCTATGATGCCACAGCACTCTACCAAGGGTAATGGAGTGAGACTCTGTCTCAGAAAACAAAAACAAAACATTGTTGGTTCCCTTCTAGATTTAGTTTGCTGTTCTCCATGGGAAGGAGATGAAGCCTGCCATTTCTTCAGTTGTCCCTACAAATTTCTTTCTTTCAGCTACCCTATCAGGGATTATAGGACTCCAGGGATATTAAAAGTAATATCTCATGAGGTAAAAAGTGAGCATAACTATGATATAATTAAGATCATTAAGAAATTGCTTAAAATTGTTAATTTTCTGTTTTACTGTGAATAAACATAAAAAGCTGTTCTATTCCAATCTTAGTGGCTGAAATGTTTAATACATTATCAGTCCCTTTCCTCCATTTCTCCAAGGGCTCTGTTTTCTTTTGTTGGACAATGGTATTTAGAAACCAAGATGTGGGAATGAGGTGTGCTCATTGCTACCAGGGTGCCATTGCTTCTAGTTTCTCTCAATGTAGAACTAAGATTGAAATAAATGCAGTATAATTTGTGAAGGATTTTGTAATGGTCTATGCCAATATTAATTCTCATTGTGCAGTATTCATGATGTACATGCAAAATCTAGAAGATAATATGGTCTAAAAGTAAATCCTTGAAATCATTTCTTTCTTTCTTTCTTTTTTTTAAATACTACTGCCCTAAAAGTGAAAAGTAAAGGCCATCAGGATGATTGTAGGTTTCACTTAATCAAAATTTTTTCCATATGACAGAAATTAAAATTTAAGATTTTCTCTTTGATTCATATGAGCACTGTAAAGGAAATCGAAATTCCTGTTTTTCCCCTTTATATATGTAAATACGCTCTCCATTTGTCCCCCTGGAACCATTCTCTGTGCTTGTCCTGCTGTGTATCCCAGGAGGTGAACCCCTGTGGACTCCCCTACTTCTGCCTTCTTATTGCATTTATTCATGAGATATATCAACAGGTCAGAGGGTCAAAGAGGGGTTGGATATTTACTTCTCCTATTCCTTGCTTTTCTCACTGAAGTTTTGGCCGTGAGTGCATTTCTCTACAATGTACTGGGTCAGTTTCTGTTAAGCAATCTGGCTTCTAGGGTCCTGCCCTTTCTGAATTCCAGGTACCTTCCCTTGACCTTCCAGATCCATGGGTTGGGATGTTTTCCCTTCCCATTGTGGTTCTTTCCATCCCATCTACATCTCTGCCCATTAAGCTCTCCTTAATTTAGCACTTTGGGTGCTGTGGATAGATAAGGCTATATCCCACTAATATGCTTATGCCTCTGTTTATTTATCTGTTACTTTTAGACATCATTTATTGATTTGCCAATAAGATAGGTGAGCATTTAGCTGCTCACTCCTCTCAGGTCCTCCCAATACTAGTCCATTTCCATTTGCCCCCTCTGCAACCTCAGACACCGTATTTAAAACTGTCTATCAACCATAAGGAACATCTTTTGACTTTGAAATATAAGAATATTAGCAAACCCAACCTTCCCTTCACTTACATCACTCTCTCCACAATAAGTTTTGCATGTTTCAGCATCTCTCAGCTCTCCCTTTATTTTGCCTTTGTCAAAGTTGACAACATTTTCATTCTGTTCTATAACCATAATGAAGTCTTCTGTGCTTTGCTGGCACACGTGAGTTCAGGTAATGATGAAGACTCTTTTAGTCTCAAGTGACAGAAAATTCAACTCAAAGCAAATGAAGCAGGAAAGGAAATTTATCTGCTCACAACACAAACAGCAAAGTGTAGGGTTAGATGCAGCCTCAGGGAAAAAAGATTCATTCCAGAGTGTTATCAGAACTCATTTCCCCTCTCTCCAGCTCTTGCATTCTGCTTCCTGTGGGCTCGGCCTGGGTGAACTCTCCCTCAGGGGACAAGATATTGGCAGCTGCTTCATCTGTTTCCTTTCTCAGGTTTAAACCCAGCCAATCCAGTGAGAAGAAAAAAAAGTTTATTCCAAGTATTCAAAGTTTGGGATTTGCTCTGATTATTCTCATGCCAATCCCTGAACAACTATAGGCATGCTGATTATCTAACCCTAGGTCTTGGGTTCCACCTGCCGAATCTGGCCCAGAGCTTCACCTAAAGCACAGACAGGCTTTCCCAAAAGGGAAGGTGCAGTTATCACAAGAAAAGAGAAAGTATACTGTACACCCAAATTAATACATACCCGCCCTAGGCAGCAAACCCTAATGCCTTTAGGGTTCTGTTTGCATACATTTGCGAACCAACCCAGTGAAAGATGCAGAGAATGATGGTTACTGTGGTCTCTTAGCCATGCAATCATTTTGAAAAGTGTCATTGGCCAAGCAAAATCTATCTGGAGGCAGGATTTTTCTTGAGAGCCACCAGAATGCAGCTATTGGTCTATATATTCATTCTGAAAGTTGAAAAATTGCAAATAGCATTTATCATAGCTATGTAAATAGTCTTTTAATGGGAAAGTGAATTAACATTTTGAAATTCTCTGGGATCTCTGCCATGGGGCACTCAACGAGAATATTCCTTGTGTCAATAAGAATCCCAGATTCTCCCTTTGATGCTCTTTGAGGATCTTTGCTCATAACCAAGCTGCACTGTGCTTTACTCCACAGAGCTAATGGGTCCCTAAGTATCAGAATGAGAGGGTCTTTATTCTTTCATCCCAATTCCCACAGTATCTACACTTACTAGTTTGTAAGACAGTTCACTAAATAGTTTTAGAGAAGACAGACCCCCCCCCCACCTTAATATTTATTTATTTAGGACCTGAGGATAAATACAGGGTGGATATAAAGTTTGTGTGCAGTTTAAATAGTGCAATAAAATAGTAAACTGTTTTAAATTGCACATGAACTTTATGTCCACCCTGTATGATTTGTATGCTGTCTGCAAGGAGCAAGGGTTTAGGAAACTTTTATCTTCCATAATAAGAACTTCATTTAATTCTCTGTCTTCAGACCTTCTTTTAAGTTCCATTGCTGTTGTTTTAGTCAAGAGCTTCTATGGGGGTTGTGATCAGCATGCCAGCTTTCTGACTTATTTTTTCATAAATTCATAATATTTCAGCTGATTTTTTGTTTTATAGAAATTTGTTGAGTTTTCTAGTGTGCTAATGACCCTCTTCCTATTCTCTTGTGTGTCATGGATTTAAACTTTTAAAAAAATTCCATCGGGGGCAGCGCCTGTGGCTCATCGAGTAGGGCGCCGGCCCCATATACAGAAGGTGGCGGGTTCAAACCCGGCCTTGGTGGAACTCCAAAACAGAAAAATAGCCAGGTGTTGTGGCGGGCGCCTGTAGTCCCAGCTACTTGGGAGGCTGAGACAAGAGAATCACCTGAGCCCAGGAGTTGGAGGTTGCTGTGAGCTTTGTGACGCCACGGCACTCTACCAAGGGTGAAAAAGTGAGACTCTGTTTCTACCAAAAAAAAAAAAAATTCCACCGGTATTACCTTCATAGTTTCTTAGGGGAGAATACATAGATGTGCTCAATTGATTGACCTTAGTAAACATGAAATTGCTACATTTGTCTTTTTAATGGCTGCATAAGATTCAATTCTTTGGATGTTTTCTTATAAATTAATTTGTTTTTTTCTTTTTCTTTCTTTTTTTTTTTTTTGAGACAGAATGTCGCCTTCAGTCGAGTGCCATAGCGTCACATCTCACAGCAACCACAAAATCCTGGGCTTCAGCGATTCTCTTGCCTCAGGCTCCCAAGTAGCTGGGACCACAGTCACCTGCCACAATGCCTGGCTATTTTTGTTGTTGTTGAATTATCATTGTTGTTTAGCAGGCCCGGGCCAGATCCGAACCCGCCAGCCCTGGTGTATATAGCCAGCACCCTACTGAGCTATGGGTGCTGAGCCTATAAATCAATTGTTATCTACTGATTAAAAATTAATGTGATTATAAACACAGGTGCTATAAACATTCTGGGATAGACTGCTATGCAGAGGTGTATCTATAGAATAAATTCTTAGAGGCAGAGGGTTGGTTGCGGGTTGGTAGAGGTAGGGACCTAGAAAGGTCCTCTTTGGAGAGACAGAGGGAGAGAGAAAGGGGTTTAGAGAGAGAGAGAGAGAATGTGTTTGGTAAAGCTCTGAGGTCAGGCTGCCTAGGCTCATAAACCCTGCTTTCTTCCTTAGGAATGCTGTGACCTTGGGCAAATTACTTAAGTTTCTTTGTCTTGTTTTACTAATGGGTAAACATAGGAAAAATAATAATATCTCCTTTCTCCTAGGGTAGTGAGGATTAAATGAATTCATTTTGCTGAGATTCACACCTGATGCTAAACACTAAATAACCACTGTATGTTAGTGTTATTATTCTAGGACAGAAGTAGCAATCACATTAGTCAAAAACTGATCCCAGCACATCAGTGCTGGGAGTCCGGTTAGCACAGACGTGCTCCTCTAAGCACCTCCTTGAGGGAGGTGAGATGGTGCCCACAGCAGGACAGGCAGCCTGGGGCCTCAGCAGATCTGAGGGCTCTGAGCCTTTTTACCCAGTGGTCTGCTGCATGTAGCTACTTGGAAGCTGCATAGGGTTATTTTTGCCTTTTAAAAATTCATTGTCATTTGTATATTTGTATATGCTTATGAAGTACAAATGGAATTTTGCCACATTGATGATTGCATTGCGGTGAAGTCAGAGCCCTCAGTACATCTATCACCCAGGAAGTGACCTCCAGCCTCTGTGTGCCACTCTGATCCTCCGATCCTCCCTTGTCCATTATTCCATACTCTGCATGGATGGGCTCGCATTATTGGGCTCCCACTTGTAAGTGAGAACGTGCGATATTTGTTTTCTATGCCTGAGTTGTTTCACTCAAGATAATGACTTTCAGTTCCTTCCTTGTTGCTTCAGAAGACACAATTTCATTCTTTACGTACAGCTGAATAGTGCTCCCTTGCGTATATATACCACATTTTCTTACCCAATCCTCTGTTGATGGACACTTAGGCTGATTGCTTATCTTTGCTATTGTTTGTAGTTCCGGCTGTGCTGTTAACTGTTGTCTCTCCAGCTCCAGACAAGGCTTGGCATGTAGTTGAATGAAGAAATGAAAGAGTGAATGAACCCAGTTTTAAGGATTGATTTTTCTTTAATCTCTTCTTGTTATCTCCAAGCTTCCAGTGATGTCTCATGACCCATCACAGCTTAGCTTTGTTGTAAACATGCTTGGTGGGACCCAGCATGTAGGGCCCTGACCGAGTGGACTGGAGCCATGAGGGTGGACAGAGACAAAATGCAGAGGTCGCCAGGAGCACATGGTAAGAAAGCCTACGAGAAACTTGGGCTTCCTGTTCTCCTGTGGGTGGGAGATTTGGGTGGCTTGCATTTGGGCATTGAAGAAGAATGAGTTTTCAACCCCAGGAAGGCTGGCTGGCACAGGGCCTGATACTCAGTAACCTCTAAATGAATGGCAGCTTTCTAATTCTATTTCTAACTTTTGATAAACACTAAGATAAAGTGTGCATTGGATGCCCTTGTCCCTCTTTTTTAAGCCACACCCACCTTCATGTGTTATGAATATCATTGTATCATGGATGTGGCTGCCCACGTCCCAGTACTGAATGAGGCTCAGAGACCAGATAGGATAGCAGAGATCCTGGACTTCTGGCCGGCCTTTCTCAGTGGCACAATCTCGCCTAAGTCACTTGAAAGCATCTGTTTCTGCCTCTGTCAAATAGACATTAGTGTCATAATAACTGTCACCTGTCTGGGCTTAAGAACATCTTGACATTACATTAAAATTGAGAGCAAAAGACAAATTACAGTAGGTGAAATGCCCTGAAATCTTGACCTAAGAGTCACTCTTAATGGTAAAACCATGGTAGTATTATGTTTCTACATAATATTTCTAGCAGAAGCTTAGCTAAGAAAAACCTTGATATTGAATTGTCTTAGAATACGATTCAAATTTTTTATTATTTTTTTACCCTCCACGTATTAATGGATTGAGAAACAGAAGATCTATGTTCAAAATGGGGTTACTGTCTGAAATTGGGTAATATGTGCAAAAGACAGACCACTCCTTCACACAGAGTCCTTTTATTGCTGGTGTTAAAACTGATCAAGACTTTGGGTGGTGCCTGTGGCTCAAAGGAGTAGGGTGCCAGCCCCATATGCCAGAGGTGGCGGGTTCAAACCCAGACCTGGCCAAAAACAAAAACAAACAAACAAAGAAAACTGATCAAGACCTTAGCATGGATAGCAAAAAAAAAAAAAAAAAATTAACAGAGGACCATTTATAGTTATCAGATGGGGCAAGACGGATTCTGAAAGCAGGAAGCTCGTTTGGGGGAAGAGTCAGGAAAGTCCTCAAACTCAAGCATGAATCTCTCTAGAGGAAGGAGTCAAGTCTCCCTTCTACTTGAATAATGAAACAGCTGCTAAGGTCATGGCCCTCTAGGGGTCTTCATTTGTGATGGGTAGCTGGGTCGGTTTTGTTTTGTTTGGGAGAATAAATATTTGAATGGGGTAACCCAAGAAGGGTTTTGCCACTCTTATGATGCTATTGATACGCAGGCTGACGCTATTATGGCGGATGCAACAAGCTACATTATCTTTATGTCTCCAGGGTAACCTGAAGCAACTGTCTATTGAGTTGGCACTACCTTACACTGAAGCGTCTGCCCCGCCTGGGGACGGTAACCCGAGCCAACCGCACACCTCCCAGACAGCTCGCTTTGGCCTCTGACAGCCCGAAGGAAGGCAAAGCAGGGAGTTGCCTGGGACGGAGGCTTCCGGAGGGGCCCTGCTGCTGAATGATATCGTGCAGGGTGGTCTTGAATCTTGTCAACTCCTTAGAGGCAACCAGCAGCAGCTCCTCCTTTCGGGACAAGGATGTAGTTTGTATACAGGAACTGGAGGCGATTTGGACCCTTGGGAAACTTCCTTTTCCCCTGTGAACTTGGCGATGCGTCCCCGCAGGCCATGTCCACGTGGAAAGCGAGGCTCGCCCAAACCCTGAAAGCTCCGTCCGGAAGGATGCACCCGTTCCCGTGCTCAGCCCTGCTCGCTTGTTTTGGGAACACCAGGGAGACTGCTCCGTTTGATCCGCCCGGCCCGGCTGACGCTCACTCCACCGTCTATGCTCAGCCTGTGGCCAACGCGGGCAGACACCCAAGTCACCCGAGAGTAGCAGGTGGAGCTCCAGGGAAAAGGCGAGATTCCGGCACCTGCGCGGAGAGAAATGGCAGTACGAATCGCAAGTCGAGGACCCACGCTGCCGACCAGCCGGCTGAGACACCCGAGGACCCGCCCAGGACCCTGGGAGGTGAAGGGGACTGTGAAGCCGGTGCTTTCCAGACTTCCATCCCCAGACCGTCAATCATTGATATGCCAAAGGTGAGGGGCACGCCGCTGCCGCCGGGGATGGGATGGAGTTGGAGGGGGTCTGGTCCTCTGGAGGCTGCATCTGCAAACAGACCCGTTACTCCTTCGACCTTGTGTCGACTAAGACATCGTGAGGACCTCTTCCTAGGGAGAGGAAGTGGAGAAAGGCTTTTCGGTGCGCAGAGTGTTCTCAAAACACGTAGAGGGGAGCAGTGACATTAAGCTCTGTAGCCACAGCACTGGCCAAAATTGACCTTGAATTAACTGGCTGTGGGGCCTGGGAGCTAACAGTGGCTCAGTAAAACAAACATAAGGAATGGAGTTTGGGGAAACTGTTTTTGTTTTTTAACTCAATCTGTGAATTTGTGTGTCCCAAACCCCACAGTATGAAAAGTTTGATTATAGAATTTAAGAAATTGCCACTACTGAAAAGAAATCACGTGGGAAAAATTTGGAAATGCAAATCGGTATACACACAGCAGAACAGAAAGGAACTGACCTGTATGAATCAAACTGTTCTCAATATAAGATTTTGTGATAGTTTTCTGAGAGTTGAAGGCAGGAAGAGAAAGTTATTTGTTTTTGTTTAGCAGGGCCTGGCCAGGTTCAAACCTGTCACCCCCTTGTACACAGGGCTGGTGCTTTAACCATTGAGCTACAGGCACACAGCCAAGTCATTTGAAAGCCTAATGCATTAAAAGGCAGCATCTGGAATTATTTATTTATCTTCTTTCTTTTTTTTGTTGGCATTACTGGGTTATAATCGTTGAATATTCCTATTGGATTGAACTGCACAGTTATTGCAAAGCTCCTTGTAATCCCAACTTGGAGAGGCAGGGTTTCTTAAAGGATAAACTTCGAAGATGCCACTTGAGCTTTTTTTTTTTTTTTGATCACTTCCTGGCCAAGTAGTTGAGGACCAGACTTAAAAAACTGAGAAGTTTTGGGGGATCTTGTGCTAAAATATTCTGATTTTAAAAAATAATTTTTTTCATCTACTTTAATAAGTCATTTTTTATTGTTTTAAATCTAAGAAGCCTCATTAGCACTGAAAACTGCCAAACAGTAAAGATAGGGCCAACACATAATTTGGAAAAATAATTTCATTTGATATTCTGTAGGTTTGATTTAAATGATTGTTTTCACAAAATCCTCTTTATAGCCACAACTAATTTTGTTTTGCACCAGTAAAACAAAACCCCAAACCAACCAATGAACCTCAAACATTTGTTGTTTGATTTTCAGTGTATACCCACCACCTCCAGTTTTAAGATACTTTTAATAGTACTGTGAGTGAGCTGATTGAAATTCATGGCCAAATTCATGGCCAAGTTGGATTGTCAAGGAACTAATGATGTATCATTCTAAGGAGCCAAAAGACTTTCTCTTGTGTAGAGATTCCAGCAACCTGAGACTTCCCTTATATTACTGAGGATCAAGCAGGGAGGAAGGGTTGATTTTATCTTTTCTTTTCTTTTCTTTTTTTTTTTTGTTGCAGTTTTTGGGCGGGTGGTATATGGGACCGGGCCCTATTCCTTGAGTCACAGGCACTGCCCGGTTGATTTTATGTTTGTGATTTAGAGGCATATGTGACATTGGGCTCAAGGCAAGGATGTGTGTTCATAGAGCCAGTAACTCTCCTGGGGCAGTAGCCACAGTTAGCATTCACTTGGCAGGTGGATTGCAGGGCAGGATACATCAGAGTCGGGAAGGCTGGAGTGTGGAGGCCATTGGAATAATCCCAACATAGAAGACTAGGTGGGAGGCACCCGGTGGGGCAGCAAATGCCACAGTTGACTGGGTAGGGAGGGGTCAGACCAGACTGGGTATGTTGGAATGAAATACTGACATCAAGTCCCTGGGTGTGCAGGAAGAGGACATTCTGTGAGTGCAGTAAGGGGCACCTCTTCTAGTCCAATGCCAAGAGCCAAACCTGTACAGAACACCTATGGTCCCCCAGCCATTCTCTAAGCGCTTTCCATGAAGTATCTCATCAAAGCCTGGTCACAGTGAGGGTCATATGCTTACCATGCCATTTTACAAAGGAGGACATTGATACTTAGGGTAAGACACTTACCCAAGGCCACAAAGAAAATGTGGCAGTGACAGGATTGGAACCCAGTTCTGCTTCATTCCAAAGTCCATCCTCTGAATTATAATGTGCTCTTGCTGCTAATTAATTGTGTAGTGTTTGAGGATTTACAATTAAATATTCACATGTGATCTCACTTGATATACAATCAGATTTAAATTCCATATACATTGGTGCATATATATCTCTATGTAAGTGTATGTAGGTCTATAATACTTGTTATTGATTCATTTTATTTTTTTCTACCATGTCTTCATAGTGTAGAACAACACAGAAAGGGATATGTTCCATTTTGCATCCTGCTAGGGACAAAGCTTTGTTGGCAACAGTGTGGAAGCTGCTTTGAGAGCTTCTGATTAAAAGGACTGCCCAGATTTTTCATTGCCAAGTAATTTTGCAGGGCCATGTTTCCCCTCAGATGATGAATGAGATGCTTTTATTACAATCTTGCCTGGCAGCAAAAATATTTCCCTTTTGGATACACTGATCTTCATCATTTAAGCTGCCTTGGTGGAGGCCACAAATAATAGCTTTTTCTTTTTTTTTTTTAAGTTTAGCCTCAGAACATAATTATAGCTAAGAAATGGGGACAAGTCCCTCTATCCATCTTTAGTTACCTGGCATTCAGAAAAGAGCATCGCCCATTTACATTTGAAACAGCATCTGGTTGGAGAGAAAAAGCTCGAGGTAGTGAAGCCAAGAGACCTAGGTAAAAATGAAAGATTATTTGGTTTGGGGAAATGCAGGTGTACTAAAAGTGATACCAGTTAGTCTTCAACCTTTTTGTGGTCACCTCTTCCCTGCTTCAGGTGTGAAGTCACGGTGATAAGCAACTCTACAATGGGGATGTGTTTTATAATTTTTATGATTCCTTTTCTCCCACTGAGTGGTTGTTCAATGGAAGTGTCTAATATGGTGGAATTGTAGAATCAATGGAATACAATAGTGTTGCTGTTTACTGTCTTAGCCAAGAGTGTTTTGTGCTCTTACTTGGCAGGGACAGTGCTGGCCCTGGGGAACGGTGATGATGGAGATGCAGCACCCAGAGCTGCTTACTTTCCAAAGGGGATACAGTAGGATAAACAGACAGTATCCATGCAGTTTGAGAAACCTTATGGGTTAGTGATGGATGTCACGTGAACACAGGAGGCACATGGCTTAGCCTTGGGAAGACAGGGGAGGCTGGAACATGCACAGGAGAAGGATTTCGAGGTTATTCTTTTACCTGCACATCAGACCCAGCATTGCAGCCTTCCTAGTTGAGTGGCACTGTTTTCTCTTCCCTCTCTCTCAATGATAGAGGCAGTTTGAGAAAGATAAAATTCATACCCTAAGCAACTAAATAAAGGCATCAGAGTAGTTTGATAGTTTGAAAAAGTCTTTCTGTAGCAGCCATTTTTATCTAGTTCTTACTCCAACTGAGAGTAGCCAGCCTGACACAGAAAGGGACAGGAATTGTGGTTTGGGAAATCATCCCCAGTAGTTCTTTTCTTTTTCTTTTTCTTTTCTTGCTTCCTTTTTTTTTTTTTGGTGACCGAGTCTTTGTCACCCTGGGTAGAGCGTCATGGTGTCATAGCTCACAGCAACCTCAAGCTCTCAAGCTCTTGGGCTCAAATGATCCTCTTGCCTCAGATTCCCAAGTACCTGGGACTACAGGTTCCCACTACACCCAGCTATTTTTAGAGACAGAGTCTCACTCTAGCTCAGGCTGGCCTTGAACTCCTAATCTCAGGCAATCTACCTGCCTTGGCCTCTCAGAGTTTTTTTTTTTTTTTTAACAAAATGTTAGTTGTATAAAAATGAAGGGGAACAAGGCCCATCTTGGAGTGGACAGCTACATTGCTTTTTGGAATGGGCTTGTTTCGTAGTTAGGCAGAGGTGTGGTATCTAGCCACCCCTAACCCCTCACTGGTGGCCTGGGTGAAGATTCACAGGCTCAGGTGGTCACTGTTTTCCAGGGCCTAGGCCTCCGCTTTACTGTTTGGAAATGTGGTTTTGTCAGTCATCTTTCTCTGAGAGATGGTCTCTTGACACCCATGCTTGCAAAGGCCTGGTGTGTAAGGCAGAATGCCTATGTAGCAGAAAGCTCTGAGAATTGGCTAGAATTCTTGCCATTATAAAATCATATGTAAAGAGAAACAAGAACCAAATATTTGTTGGAAAGCATGGGTCCAGAGGAAGAAGTGCCATATATATTTTATTGCCCTAAAATAAGCTTAATGCAAAATTTACCATTTTGACTCTTTTTTAGCATACCGTTCTGTGGCATTCAGCACATTCCTGCTGTCACACAACAGTCACCACTGTCCGTCTCCTGAACATTTTTTATCTTCTCTAGCTGGAATTCTGCACCCATTAAACAGTAACTCCCCTCTTCCCCCCTCCCTCTTTCCTCCAGCCTCTGACAACCACCGTTCTGCTTTCTGTCTCTAGGAATCTGACTACTCTGGGTACCTCATTTAATTGGAATCACACAGTATTTGCCCTTTTTTGTCTGACTTATCTCACTTAACTTAATGTCCTCAAGATTCATCCATGTTATATCATGGGTTGGAATATACCCAGAAGTGGAATTGTGGGGTCATAGGGTAATTTTATGTTTAATTTTTTGAGAAACTGACACACTGTCTTCCACAGTATCTTGTACCACATTATATTCCTACTCATAGTGCTTATGGGTTCCAGTTTCCAGTTGACATCAGTGTCAACACTTGTTGTTTTGGGGGATTTTTTGTTTGTTTACATTTGATAATAGTCAATGTAATGGGTGAGATCCTTATTGTTTTGATTTGCACTTCCCTAATGATTAGTGATGCTGAGCATCTTTTCATGTGCTTGACATTTGACCATTTGTATACCTTCTTTGGAGAAATGTCTATTCAAAACCTTTGCCCATTTTCAAACATGATTTTTGCTGTTAAGTTGTAGGAGTTCATTGTATGGTTTGGATATTAGTTCTTTGTGAAATATATGATTTGTGAATATTTTCTCACATTCTGTGGGCTGCCTTTTCCCTCTGGGGATAGTGTCCTTTGATTGCAGGGAAGTTTTACATTTTGATGGAGTCCTATTTACCTATTTTTTCTTTTGTTGCCTGTACTTTTGGTATCATATCTAAGAAATCTAATGTCACGAAGTTCTAAAGGTTTTATAGGTCTTTGACCTATTTTGAGTTAATTTTTGTATACAGCATAAAGTAAGGGTCAAACTACATCTTTTACATGTGGACATTCAATTTTCCTAGCACCATTTCTTGAAAACACTCTCCTCTCTTCATTGAATAACCTTGGCACTCTTGTTGAAATAATTTGACCATGTATGTGTTGGTTTACTTCTGAGTTCCCTATTCTGTTTCAATTTTCTGTGTGTCTGTCTTTGTAACAGTACCACATAGTTTTGATTACAGTTACTTTGTAGTATGTTTTCAAATCTTAACATTTGAGACCTGTAGCTTTGTTCTTTTCTTTCAAGATTGTTTTGATTATTTGGGATTTCTTGAGATTCTATATGAATTTTAGAGTGGCTTATTCTATTTCTACAAAAAACATCACTGGAATTTTGATAATAATTACAGTGACTATATAGATAGCTTTGAGTAGTGCTAACATGTAACAATATTAAGTTTTCTAATACATGAACATGGTATGTCTTTACATTTATTTGTGTCTTAAATTCTTTCAATAATGTTTAAGTTTTCAATGTACACTTCTTTTGCTTCCTAGGTTAAGCTTATTCCTGGATATTTCATTCTTTTTGATGCTATTATTAATTAAATTGTTTTATTAATTTTCTTTTCAGATCATTCATTCTTAGGATATAGAAATGTAGCTGATTTTTGTGCAGGGGTTTTGTATCTTACAATTTTGCTTAACTTATTTGTTAGTTTTAACTTTTGTGTATATGTATGTATAATCTTTAGGGTTGTGTACATATAAGATCATGTAATCAACAAACAGATAAATTTTACTTCTTACTTTCTAATTTAAATAACCTCTATTTCTTTTTCTTGTCTAACTGGTATAGCTGGAACTCCCAATCCCATGTTGAATAGAAGTGGCAAGAGCAAGCATCCTTGTTTTAGGATCTTAGAGTAAAAGCTTTTAGTTTTTTATCATTGAATGTGATGCTAGCTGTGGGTTTTTAAAAAAATATGACCTTTACTGTATTGAGGTAATTTCCTTTTACTCCCATCCATATTTTTTATGATGAAAAGGTGCTGAATTTTGTTAATTTCTTTTTCTGCGTCAATTGAGGTGATTGTGTGTATTTTCTCCTTCATCCAGTTGATGTGGTATGTTACACCTGATTGATTTTTCTACGTTGAGCCATCATGGCATTTCAGAAATAAATTTGACTTGGTCATGATGTAATCTTTCTAATATCCTGTGAAATTCTGTTTGCTGGTATTTTGTTGAGGATTTTTGATTAATATACATCAGGAATATTGGTCTGTGGTTTTATTTTCTTATAGTGTCTTCATTTAATTTTGATATCAGAGTAATGTTGTCCTCATAGAATGAATTAGGAACGGTTTCCATCTCTTCAATTTTTTAGAAGAGTTTAAGAAGAATTATTAATTCTTCTTTACATGTTTGATAGAATTCACCAGTGAAACCATACGGTACAAGTCTTTTGTTCTCTTTTGGATGGTATTTAATTACAGATCTAATCTCTTTACTTAGTTGTGGGTCTATTCAGATTTCTATATCTTCCTGATTCAGTCTTTGTAGAGAGAAGCTATTTTGATAGCATCCCTGAGCTATATTAATTGAATCATAAATACCACTCATTGTGCCCAATCAATAGACAAGGCATGGTGTTACACAGATTAAGTTATTTGATTTTTCTACTCCTTTTACAATGTTATTTTCTGACAATCTCAATCACTGCTCAAAACACTCCAATGACTCCCATCTCCCTCAGAATGAAAGTCAAATCCTCACAATGGTGGCACATCCTCTATAAAGTATCTCTCATTACCTCTTTGCACTCACCTCCTACTGTTCTTACTGACAGGGAAGCTAGGACTCAGTGGTGTTAAGCATCTGATCCATTGCCACTTTTACGGATAACTCTCCCAGTAGCCCCAGAAGCTCAGGTCAGTAGATCAGAATATGACTTCCACAGGCAGTGCAGACATGCTACAAATGGCTAAATATGCTTTATTTGCTCTCCTTGTCTAGACTGTGTGCCCATCCTTCTTCTTGTCTTGGCACAGTCTTTGTCAACACTTGGACATTCACTCAACTGAGTTTCGGCTTCCTTGGTTAGAATCAAATTCCAGCCATGCTTTCCTGAAGAGCTATATCAATACCATGTTATTTAGAATTTGTTGTTTGAGAGACCCCTAGGATACTTACTAACAGAAGAGCTCTTGGAGGTCTTCTCCTCTGTTGGTAACTGATCTCATTCAACACATTGATTTTTATTTTCAACTTCTTGAGATCGTCTTGAAATTAAGACTTGGGGTACCATCTGTAGATGGCAGTGCTGCTTGGAAACTCATATGTGATCATCTGTCATGCCCTGTTCCACCTACACTCTGTGTTCCCCTTGTTTAATGGCTTCATCGAGGACAGCTCTGCTGTGCTACATTTCCATTTTCTGATACAAGCCAATTTTCCTGGATTTCTTTAGAATGAAATCTTCCCTTTCTTTTCCTGGAGCCTGAATAGAAGATAACAGAATTCTAGCCTACGTATAAAAACCCATACCCCATTGGTCAAGCTCTTTGCTGAACAGACGATTTGACAGAAATTTTTTTTTACTAGAAAGCACTAACTCAAATGTTAGTTTTCTAGTTCTTTTTAATTTTCCTGAGCAAAATCATAAACTATCCCCCCTCCCCACCCCAAACCAGGAGGATATCTGAATGAGCTGGTGAGTATCCAGTCTCATTCCATTTAAGACATGATTATTTTTTATTCCAGGTTTCCATTTTCAGAAGACGTTAAACATCACGGCATGATTGTGCATGATATACTTTGTCTCCTCAGTCAGGAATTTTCCAATCTGGATATTCAGTTGCGCCCCAACCAGAAAAGAGAGAGGCAGCTACTTGGCTTCTCTTAGAATGAAATAAAATGAACTGTCCTCATGAAACCATGACAATTTACATTGTGCAGCTTTGGTATTGTAAACCATTCATAAAAATACTGCAGAGGATGGCAAAATTGCAAAATTTTCAGACAATTTGGAGCTGAGGGGCCTATTCTATATTCCACACTAAACAATTAAAGATGGGTGTATAATATAAGTAATTTTTAAAGCATTATTTTTCAAATGAGGTTACACTTTCATTTATAACTCAGTTAAAAATGATAAATATTCTGTGAGTAGATATTGATATGTTGGAGGGAAAAAAGGTCCAGAGGGAAGAGGTTGGCCCATACTTTTGAGTAGCATCTATTCCCAGCTCATCAGGGAGAATCTAGCAATCTGCCTGTGACCTGGTTCTTCCTTTGCTCTCAATTTTCACAGACAGTGAATTAAAAGAGCAGGGTTTACTTTATTCCTAGGCAATGGCCTAGAATGTCTAACCAATGAGCCACCAAAGAGATTCCGGTTGATTGACAAAGACCCATTTTCCCAAAATACTTGTGCTTGTATAGTTGGAATTTTAGTTGTCTTGATGAACTAACCTATAGAGTTGTGTTTCAGTTCAAAAAGATAATTCCACTCTTCCACTTGCGGGGTATGCTGGAAACATTAACATTTCTTATGTTCCAGGAACCACAGGAGCTAGATGAATGACTGTGTTATATCAAGCATGGGAAATGAGAGATTTTTTTTTCCAGCCTAGGGCATGGTTAACTTGATCTGAACTGTCTTGGGTTTTCCACTCACAGTTCCTCCTTTCCAAAGAAAATACGCCCTAGCAAGTTAACACTTTTTCCAGTATGAGGTTGACACACTTGGTTTTGTAATTCTGCACCAGGGCAGGTGAGAGGCTAGAAATTGTAGGCAATTAGAGGAAGGAGAATCCTTCACAAAGGGCATTGAACCTGCTATGGGAGCTGTTTTCTTGTTCTGGAATGTTGGTTTGTGTGTACCCCATGTTCAGTTAAATGGAAAACAATAGGTTAGGCAACTGTTAGAACAGTCTTTGTCAACCTTTTTTATCTCACAGCACACTTAACTTATGTTGATTTAAAAAAAAAGAGTTAAAAAAGAATATACTTGCTGTGCTTTGACCTCTTTTGAAAAGAATTTAATTAATGATCTTTAAAAAATTTCCTGGTACACCTAAGATCCTCTCACTAGGGTATTTCCTTAGGTTGAAAATATCCTAAACCCACATTGGCATGACTTGATGACCATTGTAAAGTAAAAATTTCCCTTCAAATGAGCCATCTGCAAGGAGAGATTCAGGTCTTGTAATTTAAAACATCAACTCATGACCGGGTGTGGTGGTTCACATCTGTGATCCTAGCACTTTTGGAGGCCAAGGTGGGTGGGTCATCTGAGCTCAAAAGTTTGCAACTAGCCTGGGCAAGAATGAAACCCCCATCTCTCCTAAACATAGAAAACAAACACACAAACAAACTAGCTGGGCACAGTGGTGCACACCTGTAGTCCCAGCTACTTGGGACACTGAAGGAAGAGGATTACTCAAGCCCAGGAGTAATTGGGTTGCTGGGAGATATGACGCCAGGGCACTCTACCTAGAGTGATTGACGGAGACTTGGTCTCAAACAAACAAACAAACAAACAAAAGAACAACTCTCATCCAAAAAGGGTAGTTAAGATGTGTCTTATGTAATTTATTATTGATTGTAATCAATGCAGTGAATTTGCAAATGAGCTAGCTTTGAAAACTTAAAGGTTTTATTTTTGATACATATAAAAATTTACATATTGTAAATATGTACATATTTAATTTACATATTGTCTTGTAAAAGATCAAATATTTTAGATGAATACTTAGAGTTGATTCCAAGTTATCCCTTTTGTAAAATCACTCTCACCAATCCGTTTTCTGGTGTCCTACTTGGTGAGGGGAGACAAGCAGTAGAGATGGGGAAATGCTGGCCACGGTTCTGCCTGTGCTTAGTGGAGTGAGAAAATCATGGATACACATGGATACAGAGGCAGAATAAAAAGGGGGGATTCTGTCTATGAAGCCCTTACTGGGGCAGCAACACATATACCCCTAATCTGTAATCATTTCTCTTTTATCTGGGAATTGTGTTCTTTTTGACTAAGGGGGGGCACCTCAGGAGGTGCAGACATGAAACTGATGAAACAAGGTGACCAGTTGAACAGACCCTGGTACTTAGTGAGGTGATGGAATTCCTGGATGCCTCTCATCCTGGGGCCTTTCCCAAGTGCTCCAGAATGCCTGTCTGTAGGAGTGACAGTCCTTTTGACAGAGTGTCTGCTGGAACCCAAGATGCACAGGACTTGAGTGTTTGCAGGGAGAAATAACTGGTGTAGTGCTGAATGGACCTGAGTTCTTCTGACCGTTGGAAACTGCCCTGTAAATATTGGTAGCCTCCAACAACTAGAGGCACATGACGGCCGTGTGTCTGCCCACCCGCAGCTTGCTCTTTAGTGATATGCTGCAATAAAGAACATCTCAGGTGAATTCTGCCACAGGTACAAACGTCTGGTGGCAAGCACAGAAAGAGTCAGACTCTCTGGTCCTGCATACTGTGGGAAGTCCCCAGGCTTTGTTGTATTAAATAGTAGCCTCTTGCCTGAATAGATAATATAAGGAATATAAAGGTATTCTAATGGCAAAATCAGCAAGCCTTCTAGTCAAATGAGGTAAAGGAGTCCTCTGTTAAATCAAAGACCAAATGGAGTTCAAGATCCTAAAGTTCAGGATGCTTTTATAAAAGGAGTAAGACTTCTGAATTTGCCACATTTTTATACCTTATTTTGCAAAGGCAAAGATGCTAATCAGTCATGTCCCTTGAATGACATTCATTTCACAATTGCAAAAATTATTTTACCCTAACTACCCAAATTTTTTACACGAGCTCACAAGTCTGCCTGGCTCATTTGAAGTACTTGCTGTCACCACCTGTGGGTGCAGATGGATGGTTAGGGGCCTTCCAACACTAACTAACCACCTGTGAGTGCAGACTCTTTGCTCTTAAGAAGGAACATAAGGACAAAGGTGCTCGAATTTGGTCTTTGAGTATTGTTGGGTGAGGATGAGATGCTGGAGGCTGCAGTCTCCATCCTGTGAGCATGAGAACACAAGCTTGCAAATAAATACTGTCTAGAGATGACAGGAGAAGGCAAGGAAGAACCTAGGTCATTGATGATGGCTTGGAACCACTTCAAGTGCAGCTAACTTCCTTAGAGTATAGATGCTCACAGCATTTACACTAAAGTATTTAATTTAATTAATTTATTTATTGGAGATAGAGTCTGACGTTGTCGACCTTGGTAGAGTGCTGTGGCATCATAGCTCACAGCTGCCTCAAACTCCTGGGTTTAGGAGATCCTTTTGCCTCAGCCCCCCAAGTAGCTGGGACTATAGGCGCCTGCTACAATGCCCGGCTATTTTTGTTTGTTTGCAGTTTTTGGCCGGGGATGGGCTTGGACCCCCCACCTCCAGCATATGGGGTCGGCGCCCTACCCCTTTGAGCCACAGGCGCCATCCTCGATGCCCGGCTATTTTTTAGAGACCAGGTATCATTCTTGCTCAGCCTGGTGTCGAACTAGTGAGCTCAAGCAATCCACCCATCTCAGCCTCCCAGAGTGCTAGGATTACAGGTGTGAACCACCTTGCCTGGCCATATACTGAAGTATTTTGATTAGCTAAAAGCTCTTAGAATATTCTAGTTTATGTTTTTCAAGAATAGATCCAGCTACCCCTGGGAAATCTCTAGGTGATCTCACAGCCCTTGCAAATTCAATACATACAACTATGAAGTATCTTTCCACCCAGACTGTCTCTTTGTGTCTCTCCCTGGCAAGAAACAGAAAATCTAACTCAAACTTTAACAATATACAGGTGTATTAACTCGCATAAAAAGTACCCTCAATGTCGAAAAAATAACTGTGTTTAATTGTATAAATGCTTTTAGCACTAAGCCATGGAGAGGAGATAAATATTAAATGGCATTTTAGCTTTTATCCTTTGTCATGCGGCCACTTCTTAGCCTAAATCCTGTAGCAACTCGAAGGCAAAACCAGTGTTCTGTTCTCTGTAGCATCCCAAGGAGCAAAAGCAACACATATGAGACCCCCATCAAGGTTTGTGGACCTAAGATCTGAATTCCCACTCTAAAACTTCAAAGTTAGACTTTGCACTAATTACTGAGCAAGCACAAAAAAAAACTACCCTGCTAAACGTTTTATTTGAAATTGCGTGTCTCTCTTTAAATCAGATTACTTTTTGCTCATGAAACACTCTCTAGCTTAACTATGATATCTAAGTCTTTGGCTTTACTTTCAAATTTAGAAAGTAACCCATTCAGCGTAAGATCAGCACCTTCATACTTAAATTGGATGACATAAAATCATCTTTTAGATATTGAATTCTCCGCAAACCAGAAAAAAGTTCAACCAAAAGCATTGTAAAGCCAGGATTCTGAAAAGAGGCAACAGCATTCCTGGCAATGGTCTTAATATAGCGAGGTGTCTCATTATGTGAACAATATCATTTATATGCTTCTCCAAATGCTATTAAAGTCGCAGAGAGTAACGAGGTAAATGGTCCCCTTTGTTTTCTTCTGTTCCTACTTTAATGGCATCATTATTTGTGTTATTAATATTTTATATTTTCTCCTGTAACACTTAAAGTTCTGCACAAGTAGTCATTCTTTCTAATACAGCACTAGACTCATAAGAGCTATTATCTTCACTTTGCCAATAGGAAAATTGAAACATGAAGAGATCGGTTCTTTGGCATGCAAAAAATTTCAGTGAAGGGCTAGGGTGAAAGGAAATGCCTTCCTCTGCCTGAGTTCACTTGGAAATAAAATTTCCTTGGTCTTCTGTCTCAAATATAGGTTCCTTCCTCAAGGGAAAAAAAATGTATCTTGAACCCTCCCCCCTGGTGTGGTCTTAAATTATTTTTATCAGGTTTTAGAATAATGAATCAATTACAAAGATAGTGGCAGGACTGAGCAAAGATTAAATGATAAGAATATATGAAGGCTTTATGTCATAAAATTCTTTCCTGATTTTGAACATCCTTTTATTTATTCAACAAACATATATTAAGTGTTTTCTCTGTGCCAGGCATTGCTATAGGAGCTAATTGCAATAGCTATAAAGACAAGAAGAGCTAGTGGGAGAGTGAGACACACAAACAAATAATAGCAGAGCCTCCGTAGCTGACTAGCTCCGTACACTGACCACCTCCTTAAATTGGCCTAATTTTCACGACCAGACATGCCCCACGTGTACGTATTAGCAAGTAGGCCTTGTTCCTTATGTTGACCACCTCTGTCTGTTGACAGCTTCTTATAGTCCCTTGGGTGGTCACCTTACAGAGGTCCTGCTGTATATAGCAGTTGGTGCTCACCCTGGTTAAAGCGCTCAAGACACTAAGTTCCAGGTGAGCCCAGGAGAGGGCACCAAATGGAATTGGAAGCTGGGGATGGGATCAGAAAAGGGTGGCAGGGCAGGGATCATGCAGCTGGATTCGTGACACAGAGAGTGTGGAAATCAAAGTGTTTAAAGAACAAAGAATCTTTTAAAAATCCTTTTCAGTACTGGTGGTATTGTTTGTTTGCTTTTTCCTTTCTCCTGAGAGTGCCTGTCTGTACCCTGGCCCAGACTTTTAACTCCAGATGACATTTTCTCCTTCTGTTTCCCAGGGGCTGGCCCTCTGGCACCGGCTCTAGACAGGGCCCCAGGCTGGGCATCTATGGTGGTCTGGGCCATGTTCCACTCCCACCCCCTGCCAAGGCGCTCAGGCCCTGCTTTGCTTGTGGGGCTCCATAATCACTTTGGGACTTAAAAAAAAATTTACTAATACTAATGCTAACACCCTGGAAATTGGTATGAAATTGATCAGATGGGACTGTGGCATCAGCGTTTTTACAAAGCTGCCTCCAGCGATTCTAATATGCAACCCAAATTGAGAAACACTGATGGGTTTCAAGGAGATAGGAGAATTTGTGAAATCCAGGATCTAAGAACAGGCTCTCGGTGTGTCTGTGACAAATGCCAGTCAATATTAGGCAACAGATCCCTTGTTGTTCTTTTATCCCCAGCATTTCCTAAGATCCTTAAAGAAAACAGTTCCCATTCCCAGGTGTGAAGGATTCCTGCCCATTCTGCTATCACATCAATGGCAGAACAAAGTTAAGACAGGAAAAGGAAGTTTCCAGGAGGTACTGAGTGTTTTTAAGTGACTCTTACACAATCTGTAAGTCATGCCTTCCAAATCTCCTTTGCACTTAAAACAAATATAGCCCTATGCATCAGCATGATGTGTTGACTTATTTTTCCCTCCCACCCAAAAAGTAGAATCAGTGCCATCCTTCAAATGTTAGTTTCAAAAGCATGGTTATTGTACAGACTTGGAGACTAACTGGAAATCTTTCAAAACTCACCTCCAAGCTTCATGACTTCGTTCTCCAGGAAAGTAGAACCCAGATGGTTTTGTGTGGAGAATAAGGAAGAGAATGGCAGGAGGATTTTGTCTGTTCTTTTCGGGAGTTGAATCCAGATGATTTCAACTGGAGATCTTGTTTTTTCCTTTACCGTAGACATTATTAGGAAAAGATCCCCTTGCTTTAAGGAATCCTCAAAGAGGCTGGTCGCAGTGGCTTATGCCTGTAATCCTCGCACTCTGGGTGGATCCCTTGAGCTCAGGAGTTTGAGACCAGCCTGAGCAAGAGCGAGACCTCATCTCTACCAAAAATAGAAAAACTAGCTGGGCATTGTGGTTGGCACCTGCAGTCCAGCTACTCGGGAGGCTGTGGCAGGAGGATTTCTTGAGTCCAAGAGTTTGAGGTTGCTATGAGTTATGATGATGCCGTCGCATTCTACCCAAGGCTAGAGTAAGACTCTGTCTCCAAAAAAGGAGAGGAGAGGAGAGAAAAGGAAAATCCTCAAAGGTAACATTTTTTTTCTTTCGTTACTAGAGATTCCCCCTTGGGGTTCAGTACATGACATTCCAGTTTTGAGGTCTCATGTGTACCTCCTTATAAGTGGCAGTTTCTTGCATTTCACAGAGTGCCCTCCCAATGTCTCAACATTCATCACAGAAACTTTGGATTTTCCCTAAACAGATCATTGAGTCATTTATCCAGCCAGGATTCTTCCAAGAAACGGTACAATAGAGTAGATGTGTGTGTGTGTTGGTGTGAGTGTATGTATGTGTAGAAAGAGAAAGATATTAAGGAATTGACTCATGTAATTGTTGGGGCTGGCAATTCCCAAATCTTCAGGACAAGTCAGCAGCCTGGAAATTCGGGCAGGACTGTATGTTGCAGTCTTGAAGGAGAATTCCTTTTTCTTTAGGAAACCTTAGTCTTTGCTCTTAAGGCCTTTGACTGATTGGATGAGGCCTACCATGTTAACAAGGGTAATCTCCTTTCTTTAAAGTCAACTGAATGGATTAATAAATTGTGGTACATGTATACCATGGAATATTATGCATCTTTAAAGAAAGATGGAGACTTTACCTCTTTCATGTTTACATGGATGGGGCTGGAACATATTCTTCTTAGCAAAGTATCTCAAGAATGAAAGAAAAAGTATCCAATGTACTCAGCCCTACTATGAAGCCAATTTATAGCTTTCATATGAAGACTAAAACCCAATTACAGCACAAGAATATGAGGGAAAGGGCAAGGGAGGGAGGGGAAGGTGGAGGTGGAAGGAGGATGGGTGGAGGAAGGGTGATTGGTGGGATCACACATACTGTTCATCTTAGAAGGGTACAGGTGAAACTTACTAAATGCAGAATATAAATGTCTTCATATAGTGATTAAGAAAATGCCATGAAGGCTATGTTAAACAGTTCAATGAAAATATTTCAGATTGTATAT
>CAUYRH010164255.1:0-11653 GCA_963574655.1 Perodicticus potto | reverse complement strand
GAATTCTGATGTGAAGCCATCTGGTCCTTGGCTTTTCTTTTTGGGGACATTTCTTATAGTTTATGCTAGTTCAGAACTTGTTATAGGCTTTTTCAACATTTCCACTTGTTTCTGGCTATGTCTAGGAGGGCGACATGTTTCCAAGTATTGATCTATTTCCTTCAGATTTTCATACTTCTGAGAATAGATTTTTATGTAATATTCATTATAGATTTTTTGAATTTCTGAGGAGCCTGTTGTTATTTGGCCTTTATCATTTTTGATTGATGAAATTAGAGATTTTATTCTTCTACTTCTGGTTAGATTAGCCAATGGTTTATCTATTTTATTAACCTTTTCACAAAACCAGCTTTTTGATTGGTTAGTCTGTTGTATGATTCTTTTGTTTTCAATTTCCTTCAGTTCTGCTCTAATTTTAGTTATTTCTTTTCTTCTGCTGAGTTTAGGGTTAGAATGCTCTTCCTTTTCCCCTTCCTTGAGATATCCCATTAAGGTGTTGTCTTCCTTTCTTTCTGTTCTTTTAAGGAGGGTTGCAAGGGTATAAATTTCCCTCTTAGGACTGCCTTTGCAGTATCCCAGAGATTGTGATAGTTCATGTCTTCATTACCATTTTGTTCCAAAAATTTGGCATTTTCCTTCTTAATCTCATCTATGACTCAGCTATCATTCAGCATAGAGGTTATTTAATTTCCATGTTTTTGTATGTATATGCAGATTCCTGTTGTTACTGAGTTAAACTTTTATTCCATGATGGTCTGAGAAAATACAAGGAATGATTTATATTCTTTTAAATTTTCTGAGGTTAGACTTGTGACCTAAGATGTGATTAATTTTGGAGGATGACCCATGGGCTGATGAGAAGAACGTGTATTCAGTTTTGTTAGGATGAAATGTTCTGTAGATGTCTGTTAAATACAAATGTTCAATTGTTAAGTTTAAACCTAAGATCTCTTTGCTTAGCTTCCTGTTGGAGGGTCTATCCAACACTGCCAAAGGAGTGTTAAAATCTCTGACAATTATGATGTTAGAGGAAATCAAGTTGCTCATGTCTGTTAGAGTCTGTCTTATAAATTGAGGTGCATTCTGGTCAGGTGCATAAATGTTGATAATTGAAATCTCATCATGTTGAGTGTTGCCCTTAACAAATATGAAGTGGCCATTATTATTTTTCCTGACTTTGGTTGGTTTAAAGCCAGTTGTATCTGTGAATAAAATTGTAACACCTACCTTTTTATGCTTTCCATTTGCCTGGAATATAGATGACCATCCTTTCACCCTGAGTCTATATTTATCTTTTAAGGTAAGATGAGATTCTTGAATTCAGAAGATAATTGGCCTGAGTTTTTGTATCCAGTTAGCCTAGTTGTGCCTCTTTAGAGGGCAATTTAAGCCATTCACATTAATTAAGAGTATTTATAAGCCAGATAGTATTTTGGGTATCGAGTTTTTCAAAAGTTCAGTGGACTTTTTGAATTCCTTTCACCACTGTGAAAGTTGGAATTTGATCAAAAGTTTCTGAGTGAGTTTACTTTTGTGGTGGAGGATTGTGCTGTTCATTATGGAGGATAGGTCTGAGAATATCCTGGAAAGCTGGTTTAGTTATGGCAAATTTCTTCAACATGTGCATGTCATTAAAGTATTTAATTTCTCCATCATGAATGAAACTCAGTTTAGCTGGATACAGGATCCTGGGTCAAATGATATTTTGTTTAAGGAGATTAAAGGTCAATGGCCACTCTCTTCTAGTTTGAAAGGTTTCAGCCAAGAGATCTGCAGTCATTCTAATTTTCTTCCCCTTGTAGATTATGGTTTTCTTATGTGTGGCAGGTTGTCAAATTTTCTCCTTCATACTAACTTTGGTAAAGCTAATTATAATGTGTCTATGAGAATTTTTATTTGGATTATTTCATGTTGGTGTTCTGAAACTATCTCTATCTGAATTTCAGATTCTCTTGGCATGTCTGGAAAATTCTCTTTGATTATTTCATGAAGTAAGCATCTGTATCCTTTGCAGCAACCTCATCACCTTCAAATATTCCTACAAGGCAAATATTAGATCTCTTTGAATTATCCCAGCACTCTGTGAGATGATGATTTGTTTTTTTTTTTTTTTTGTTTTTTTTTTTTTTTTTTTTTTGAGACAGAGCCTCAAGCTGTCACCCTGGATAGAGTGCTGTGGCATCACAGCTCAAAGCAACCTTCAATTCCTGGGCTCAAGCAAGTCTCCTGCCTCCACCTCCCTAGTAGCTGGGACTACAGGTGCCCACCACAATGCCCAGCCATTTTTTGGTTGCAGCCATCATTGTTTGGCAGGCCTGGGCTGGATTCAAACCCACCAGCTCAGGTGTATGTGTCTGGTGCCTTAGCCCATTGAGCCACAGGCGCCGAGGATGATCTGGTTTTGATCTCCACTTTTTTTTCCTGTTTGAGCATTTGGGAACATTCAAAAGCTTTGTCTTCAATGTCAGAGATCCTTTCTTCTGCCTGCTTCATTCTTTCACTGAGGGATTCTACTGTATTTCCTAGATCTTTGAGGGCTACAAATTCTTGTCTTAATGTGTCAAAATCTTTGGTGATTTTGTCTTAGAATTCGTTGAATTCTTGAGACATCTTTTGAATTACTTACTTGAAATTCTAATTCCATCTTTACCTCTATTCTGTTGATCTTATTTGCTATCTAAATTGTGAACTTGATTTCTGACATCTCAACCATTTGTTTATAAATGGGATCTTGTGGTGTGTCTGCCATAGCATTCCTTGGGGGAGTTGATCTACTCTGATTATTCATGTTGTCAGAGTTTTTCCACTGATTCTGCCTTGTGATTGTTTTTCACTGTAGGCTAGATGGGCAGGTAAGGTGAAATTGGATTGGGAGTTCCTGCAGTTGTGGTTAATGAGCCCTTTGTCAAGGATCTAGGAGTGATGCCTGCAGCTTTTTCCCTTATAACTTTTCAAAGGACCTGTACAGCATTATAGTCTGAGGCTGAGGAAACCTGCTTGGTGTGGTTGGGTTAGGTGGCTCTGTCTTGTATTCAGCTGGTTCTTGGCCGATCCTAGTGGATTAGTAACTCTGGTGAAATCTTAGCTGTGGATAAATGCAAGAAAGTAAGACACCCCATCCCCCATGGACAACTGGAAGTGGAAAATCAATCCTTCCCATTACCACACACCAGGGTACCACCTGAGAGGGTCCTTGGGTGGTTGGCCTAAGTTAGGATTTCCAAACCAATTGACCTCATCAGTATGAACTCTCAAGTGGGAGTGTTCGTAAGGTCTCCAGCAACTAGATGGAAGAGATCTATTGAATTCTGAAATTTGACTTCCACTGGTGCTCTGTGAAATCAGAAAGTCCCACCAGCAGGAGACTTGGACCAGGGGGCTGTGTCTCTTTTTCCATTCATGCCCAGTCACTGGTGTCCCCACAGTGCTGAGGTCCTAGTCCTTCCAATAAGCAGATGTGCCAGGGTTTTGCACCTGTTGGAGTCAAAGGAAGATCAATGCTCCCACAGCTCAGCCACTACCCTCTACCACCACCCGGCTGGCAGAGCTTAGGCCTGCCTGCCTCAGGTACTCGATAGCCACTGGCGAGTGTTGCACTTGAACTCAGTCTTATCCCGAGGGTAACAAGTCAGCAAATGCTTTTCTCCCTCAGCTACCGCACCTTTGCCCCTGCCGCTCTGCAGCACTGGTAACCCTATAGAGCGAGTTCTGGTTTCTTCTGGCAGTCCTCAGAATTGGGGAGGTGCCTATCCAATATTAAACTCTGGTGGGATCACTCTATTGTTGCTGGATCTTTGAGGGAAGTGACCCTGTGCAGTTCTTAGGTGACTGACACAGCCAGGGAGTTCTGGCTATAAGAACAGCTCCGGGAGCATGGGGCACACAGATCCAACAGCACATCAGGGTATGCTGCACACAGTTCTGGCAGTGCCTGGTGCTCAGTGACTTTGGAAGGGTGGAGGATGCTGCTCATGAGCCTCCTCCGCAGTCTCTGCAGTGGTTAGGCTTCTGGTTTGTCAGGCAAGGGGTGAAGGGTGGACTGGAAGTTCAGAATGGCAGGGAAAACATTGTTCAATTTTCCTTCCTGGCAAGAGAGTGCTCAGAGTCACAACTGGGGTCCCTCTGGGGAAGTAGACCCCACTTCCTACAGCTCTCACCTGTGGGGTGAGACAAGAGGTCCTCAGTTCACCACTCACCTGTAGAAAACTTATAGGAGCAAACTAAGAGAAAAAAAAAAAAAAAGAAAGAAAAGAAACAAATTTCTTGGGGGAGGGGACAGACACTTTTCCTTTGGGATGAATTTTGTACCTGAAGTTTGCTTTCTTGGAGTTGCAGCTTACCTCAGCAGAGGTGACCTGTAATTATCACTCTTCTCTCTCAGCTCTGGTCCCGTCTTCAGCTCATTTGGGTACTTTCTGTACATTAGCCTTCCCTCTGGACCAGAGCTTCAGTTGGAGGCTGGCTCCAGTCGGCCATCTTGCCCCTCACTCCCAATGATTCCTATCTTGAAGAGTTTATAGAGAATGATTTAAGAAATTAAATTTTGAATTTGAAATGTTGTAATAGTTCACTGAGATGTGCTGATTATTATTTAAAATAAGAGTTAATGTCATTGCTTTTAACCTTTATGTATAAATCTGTGGCTTTGGAAATGGAAGAATAGAACAATCTTGCAGAGGTTACTCTTACTGTTCTCCAGAATTTCTGGACTTCTGACAAATAAAGTTTGGTGGACCAATCCCAAGTTCTACATATTGGTTGAAAGTGACAATTGGCCAGGCCCTCTTTGTCCAGTAACACCACACAACCCCTTAAATATTCTGAGCATCTGCTTGGATTGAGACAATGAGATGTCAGATAAGAGGAAATTATGGATGAAATTTTATTTCCATTGCTATATATTTCCTGTTGCATACAGATCAAATTACCTGGGCTTTTTGTATCGGGGGTGGAGAACAGAAGTAAGGGTACATAGATAGAAGCGGGAAGTTATTCCTAACTTCTCAAATTCTGCTATTAGTCCAATCCATTCTTATTTAGAAGGCTGTTCACCTTTTCCACACCCATTCCTATCCCTGGAAGTCAAAGGGATTTAGATGCAATGAATAAAAAGTCTTTTCACAGTATGCTGCTAAAACAATTATTGAAGGACAATTCTTCTCACCTAGGGCCTCTTGATAAACATACATTCATCTACTGGTGAATCTGGCCCTTGCAATATCTCACTTTTTTTTTGTTGTTTGTTTGTTTTTATTATCTTTACTATTAAATCATAGCTGTGTGCAATAGTGCCATCAAGGGGTACAATGTGCTCGTTTCATATACAATCTTAACTATTTATTTTAGAAAGAATTAGTTTTTTTTGACTCTTCTCTCTTCTCCCTGAGGGAACTGGTGCCTGGCATGGAAAAGGTGTAGAAAGTAGTGGTGGTAACCAGGGACTGTACTAAAAAATATTTAACAAGTTCTTTCCAGTACATAGTGACCTATTACACTGAATATAGACTATTCTTTCTCCATTGAAGTACTTTGGCATATTTTCAAAAAGTCAATTGACCATATTTATGTAAATTTGTTTCTGAAAATATATATAGCAAATAACAAGAATAGGGAGACCAGCTCTGTGTTTGAAGTAATTTTCCTCCTTCTAGTGCAATTATATTTTTAACACTGACTTTAGAAATTCTCAGTCTAACTACCTCTCTTCTTCTTCTTCTTCTTTTTTTTTTTTATGTGCAGTTACTGGTCTTAGCAAATGTCCTATGGAGGTAATTGTCCTTGCATTGGAGCTCTGAAATTTTTACTCTTTCATGCCACCACCCATGACCAAAAAAAGTCTCACTTGTTTTTCAGAGTCCATCAGGGTAAACCTAATCCTCAATTCACACCAATAATCCACACACATCCCTAGAGGAGAAATGGCCCACAATAATCAGTTCACTTCTGAAGTACTCACTTTTCTCTGAAGTTACAATCTATATATTTATTGTTGCCTCAATACCTTTCACACCTTTATAAGTTGGATTTTTATAATATATTCAGCTTTTTGTGATTTTTTCATCAGAACATTGGGATGTTAATACTTATGTGCTACCAAGAACCAGAAATTACCACAAATTCCTTATTGCTATATTGAGAATAGGCTGTGAGGGGCAAGGTTGGAAGCAAGAAGCCCAATTAGGAGGTGATTATGGTAAGATAAGAGGGTGGTTTGAAGTTTTGGAAAGTCTTGGATTCAATAAAATACCATCTAGAGCAAGGAATGGCAAGTGTTTTCTATAAAAGGCCAGATAGTATATATTTTAGGCTCTGGGGACCATGAGGTCTCTGCCAAAATGACTCAACATCAACATTGTGTTGAGAAAGCCACTATAAAAGATATGCAAGGGAAATTAATTTCTTCTAATAAAACTTTATTTACAAATACAGGCCAGATGTGGTCTCTGGGATGTAGTTTTCTGATTCCTGATCTGGATCCTTTTCCTGTCTGTTTTCTAATTTGAAATTCCACTGAAGGGTTTTCTTTTAAAGTTAGACTTTTATTGAGATATTATATAGATACAGAAGTTCACAAACAATAACTGCATAGCTCAATACCCTTTTAAAAAGTAAACACACCTTGTAATGACCAACTTGATAAGGAAAAGACCATTACCAGCAATGTAGAAGCGCCCATATGTCTCCTCCCAGACACTACCAGAAATGACTATCCTAATTTTTAACATCCTAGGACAGTATTGTATGTTTTTGAACTTTATATAAATGAAGTTTTATAATCTGTACTTTTTTAAATTTTTTTACTGAACTTTATGTTTGTGAGATTCATCAGTCCATGTAGTGGTATGTAGCAATAATTCATTAATGCTCATTGCTGTAAGTGTACAGTATTCTATGGTGTGTATATGCTACAATTTATCAATTTTACTGTTGATAAATTTTCTAGTTGGGGGATATCACAAATATTGCTTCTATGAATATTCTTATGTATATATTTTAGTGAACATAAGCAATTATTTCTGCTCTGTATATATTTAAGGCTGTAACTTCGCAGTTATAAGGTATCAATATATTCAAATCAAGTATGTATTGGAATCATTTACCAGTGTGCCTATACCTTTTCTAATAGGGTTTCAAAAGCACCTCTGTCAGTGGCAAAGAGTGCTGAAGAGAGGTAAAGGGCAAAAGTGGTCACTTACATCCTTTATCTTCAGTGAAAGGAAAGCTTAGATGTCCGGTTCAGGTGGCCTTTCCACACTAACCATATCCTTCAAATACTTTAAATTAGGACCCAATTATTAGAAAAACTGATCTCTAGAGAGGGATTGCAAGTCTTGGATGACCCCTAAGGCCCTCTCCCAAAATTGACACTGTCTTAGTAATCCCTTCCACTGTTCCACATATTCTTCTTAGTAAATAATCCCAATAATGGAAGAAAAAGTATCCAATGTACTCAATGCTATTATGAAACCAATATAATCACCTACACATTCATACAAATGGTAAAACACAACTATAACCAGAAAGAAGGAGGGAAGAGGAGGGGGAGGGAAAGAAAAGAGGGAGGCAAGGAGGAGAAAGGGTATTTGGTGGGCCCTCACTAATGTTCACAGTTCAATGGTACACTTAAAAACTATTAAGAATATAGTATAAGTGTCTTACCATGACAAATAACTAAGTGAGGTGATGATTATGTTAACCAGTTTGATGTAAGCATTCCAACTTGCATATCAAACCAGCACATTGTACCTCACAAATGAATTAATGTAGAAGGTTATGATTTACTAAAAATAATAGAAATTTAAAAAAAAAACTTTAGTTACTCTTTTTATGTCATATTTGTTTTAAACATCTTTCTTGATTTATTGTTTTACAGATTTTTAAAAATGCTGATGTTCAAAAATTTTAGATGTTTTTAATCTTTAAGTGGTATGTTAAACCCTGCACTCACATGCAAAAATACCATTGTCAGAGGTCAATGATTTCCTTTAAAGGTCTCTTGGTTTTTTACCCTTAGCACAACTGTACTGACTCAAAATTATTAATACTTTTTAATATTTGAAAGGAATTTTGTATTATATGTATAACGAAGAAGATAAAATGAAACAAAGTCATATGAATCCACTACATAATCTAAGAACTGGAACATACCCCCCTGCTCAATGCTCTTCCCTAATCTCACACCCCAAACTTCCCCCAAATGGAGCTATTGTCAAAAAAAAAAAAAAACTCACAGCTACTGCTGTTTACCTAAGCTTTTACGGGTAGAATAAGAATTAATATGCAGGCTATCTAGATCGAAGTCAGAGCATTGAGTTTGCTCGACTAACTGTAGTACACAGGTAATAGCATGCTGGTCTATGAGTAGGGCTGTTTTTTTAAGTGTCATTATATGCTCATAACTCTCTTTTGGGCAGGAGATAAGAAAATAAACATATAGTGTAATAAAAAATCTGGTATGTTTCACAAAATACAAACCACAGATGCTTCTTTGCCTTTCAGAGGGGATATCGAGAAAAAGGGTATAAAATGAGGTGTGGGCAAAGGGAGATTAAGAGAGGGAGAATGATAGGAGAAAGGTAGGAAGAGAGTATGTGAGATATAAAAATATGAAAATTAATAAAATGAAGGGCCAAGCATGATGATGCACACCTGTCATCCTAGCACTTTGGCAGGCTGAAGTGGAAGGATTCTTTGAGGCCAGGAGATCAACATATGCCTGGGCAACACAGTAAGACACTGCCTCCAATACAAAAAATAATAAGAAGAAGAAAATAAGATAAGCAAGTGGACGGAAAATTAAAAAATTAAATTTAGAGAAATAATAATAAAGGGATGTTCAGAATAGTGTACTAGAAGAGCATTGGGTTAAGAGGTGACTTCTAACATGAGTTAATAGCAGTCCTCATCAGAATTCTGGAAGACAGGCTTTGGACTGAGAGCTTTTTTATTCACTATATCACGAAACAGTCATAATAGCTCTGTGAGAAGTGTTATTCCTAGTTGCAGATGAGGAAATTGAGGTTTTGTCTCCTAATTAGGGTTTCTTAACCTGCTTTCCATAGAATTCATAGATAGAAATCAGAGGTTTATACACTTGAATGGAAAAAATTGAATCCTATTTTACTAATCTCTAATTGAAATTTAGCATTTCCTCTAACAATGACTATAGACACCAAATTATTGTATTACTAGTACCTGAGACACTGCTGCCAAGTGATATCACAGAAAATATGACATCGTATTAGTTATTTTAGATATCTCTAAATAACTTTTTAACTCATGATACATCTAAATGAAGGTAGTCGTGTATCTTTATGCTAATTTTTCTTATTTAAGCAAAAATAAAGAAGCACATATATCACACATTTGTTTTCTAAAAAATACTTTGACAACTATTTCAATATGAAATCATGGTAATTTTGTGATCTACATTTTTTTATTTTTTCAGGTTAATTTGAAGGTACAAAAAATTAGGTTACCATGTTTGCATTTGTAAGGTAGAGTCCCTATTATAATTACATCCCACCGCAAGTGCTGTTCCAGACACCCCAACTTTTGCCCATTATGTGGAAGCACCCCCAATGAACTCCCTACTCCCCTCTCCCTGCTCCCTCATTCCCCAACACACCACTTTGAATTGATTTGATGTTTTCTCTTACGTGGGAATGTATTAGATCATCTACTGGCTTCATATTAGTATTGAGTACATTAGATACTTGCTTCTCCATTCTTGTGATACTTTACTGAGTAGAATGTGTTTCGAACTGATCCAGGTTAATGCAAAACATGTAAAGTCTCCATCTTTTTTAATGAATGAATATTACTCCATGGTATACATATACCACAGCTTGTTAATCCATTCCTGTGTAGCTGGGCATTTAGGTTGTTTCCACATCTTAGTGACTGAAAATTTAGCTGTGATAAACAATCTAGTGCTAATGTTGCTATGATAAAATAATTTTTTTCTTCTATGTAGATGCAGGAGCAAATGGGAAGTCTAATTTTAGTTCTTTGAGGATTTTCAATACCTAAGTGATCCCTTCTCTCCACATCCATGCCAGCATCTACAGCTTTAAGACTTTATGATGGGGGCTAACTGGGGTTAGGTCATATTTCAGGGTGGTTTTGATTTGCATTTACTGATAATCGGGGATGATGAACATTTTCTCAAATTGTTTGTTAACCATTCATTTGTCTTTCTCAGAGAAAGTTCCATTTATTTCTCTTGACTAATGGTATTTGAGATTGTTTTCTCTTCCTTTGTTGATTAATTTGAGTTTTCTGTAGATTCTACTTTTTAACCCTTTATGAGACTCATACCAGGCAAATAACTTTTCCCACTCTGAAGGTTGGATTTTTGCTTTGCTTGTAGTATCCTTAACTGTGCAGAAGCATTTCAGCTTAATTAAGTCCCATTTGTTAATTTTTGTACTTGTTGTGATGACTGCTGAAGTCTTCGTCATAAAACCTTTTCCCAGTCCAACATCATCAAGAGATTTACCACACACACACACTTTCTTCTAAGATTGTCATCATTACATGTCTCATATTAAATCTTTTACCAATCTTTAGTCAATTCATGTAAGTGGTGAAAGGTGTGAATCCTGTTTCAGTGTTTAACATGGTTATCCAGTTGCCCCAGCACTATTTGCTCAATAGGGATTCTTTTCCCCAGTGTATGCTTTTGGTTGGTTTATCAAAGATCAGATAGCAAGTAGAGACTGGCTTCATCTCTTAGTTTTCTATTCTGTTGAAGAAGTTTGTGTCTTTATTTTTATGTCAATACCATGCTGTTTTCATTACTATGGACATTTTTTTTTATTGAGCCCGAGTCTCACTAGATCACCTGTAGGAGAGTGCCATGGAGTTGCAGCTGACCATTACCTCCAACTATTGCTGTTAAGCAATTCTCTTACCTCAGTCTCTCAAGTGTATGTGGCCAGTGCCCTAACAACTGAACTATGGGTGCCAAGACTACTGTGGACTTTTAATATCGGCTAAAGTCTGGTAGAATGATGCCTCCGACTAGTGTTAATTTGGGTTCTATACCAATGAGTCGATATTTTATTTAACCAGGTTTCAAAGTATTAAATTGTTATTTCAATGAGGATAGCATTAAATATGTAGATTACCTTGAGTAGAATAGACATTTTAAAAATGTTGATTCTTTCTAGCAAAGAGTGTGGTATGTTCTTTCATTTGTTAATATCTTCTGCTATTTCTTTTCTTATGGTTTCATATTTCTCCTTGTGAAGATCACTTCGCTTCTTTTGTTAGGTATATTTCTAAGTATTTAATTCTCTTTGAAGTTACTGTGAAGGAAATTGTGTCCTTGATTTGCTTCTCAACTTGACTGTTATTGGAGTATGATTCGTGGGCTTTGATTTTATATTATGAGACATTACTGTATTTCTTGATCACTTCTAGGAGTTTTGCAGTTGAGTCTCTGTATTTTTCTAAGAATGAGATCAAGATCATATCATCAGAAAAGAGTGAGAGTTTGACCACCTCTGCCACCATTTGGATGACCTTTATTTATATATTTTGCTGGACTGTACTGGCTAGAACTTTCAGAACTATGTTTCATATTAGTAGTGAGAGTGGACATTCTCGTCTGGTTCCAGTTCTATGTGGAAAAGCTTTCAGATTTACT
>CAUYRH010164251.1:0-10207 GCA_963574655.1 Perodicticus potto | reverse complement strand
TATGTTCAGTTTTGGAGTATTATCCATGAACTTATGAGAAGAATGTAAAGAATGTATACTCAGTAGTTTGGGGGTGATATGTTCTGTACATGTCTACTAAGCCCAATTGTTCTAGGGTCATGTTTAAGTTCCTTGTTTCTTTGTTTCATTTCTGTTTGGAGGATCTGTTCAATTCTCTCAGTGGGGTGTTCAAGTTCCTGGGTATTATGATGTTGTAGAATATCACATTGTTCTGACTGGTTAGCATTTGTTTTATACATCTGGGGGCATTTATTTGTTTGCATAAGTATTTAGAATTGAAATGCTTTCTTTTGTTTTTGAGACAAAGTCTCACTATGTTACCCTAGGTCTGTGGTTCTCAACTTCCTAATGCCTCCTAATGCTGTGACCCTTTAATACAGTTCATGTTGTGGTGACACCAACCATAAAATTATTTTAGCTGCTACTTCATAACTGTAATTTTTCTGCTGTTATTAATTGTAATGTAAATATCTGATATGAAGGATGTATTTTCATTTTTACAAAGGGGTCCTGACCCACAGGTTGAGAACTACTGCTCTAAGTAGAGTGCTGTGGCATCACAGCTCACAGCAACCTCAAACTTCTGGGCTTAAATAATTCTCTTGCCATAGATTCCCAAGTAGCTGGGACTACAGGTGCCCACCAGAACGCCTGGCTATTTTGTGGTTGTAGTTGTTATTATTGTTCGGCAGGCCCGGACTCGGTTCAAACACGCCAGCCCCAATGTATGTGGCTGGAGCCCTAGCCACTGAGCTACCAGTGCCGAGCCTGAAATAAATGTATTCTTGTTGTATTGCTCCCTTGAGCAATATTTAGTGTCTATTTTTGCCTATTTTTACTTTTGTTGCTTTAAATCCACCTGTATCTGCAATTAAAATTACAATCCCACCTTTCTTCTGATTTCCATTTGTCTGACATACTCTTTTACGACTATTTCCCATCAGTCTTGTTTTAGCCTTACAAATTAGATGTCTTTCCAGAAAATACCTTGTGCTTTTTTTATCCAGTCAGACAGTTTGTGCCCCTTCAGTGGGGAATTCAACCCATTCATTTATTGAGAGGATTGATAAATATGGTGGAGTTCTGTTCATCTTCTTTTGTGGAAGTCTAGTGCCTAGTTTTATCACTTCTGCTGTTGTGGAAGCTAGGTTTTGACTGTTTATTTCTGGGTGTCTTTACTTTGCTGGTGGTCCATTGTGATGGTCTGTGTGTAGTACAGGCCTGAGTACTTCCTGCAGAGCTGGCCTTCTAGTGGCAAAATTCCTCAGTGATTGCTTGTCAGTTAAACATTTGATTTTTCCATTAAAAAGGAAACTTAGGGCAGGTTACAGTATCCTAGGCTGAAAGTTGTTTTGTTTTAGTATGTTGAAAGTGGGAGCCCAATCTCTTCTGGCTTGTAATATTTCATCTGAGAAATCTGCTGTCACTCTGATGGATCTGCTTCTTTAGGTCAATTGGTGCTTACTCCTGGCTGCTTGCATAATTTTTTCTTTCATTTTGATCTCAGTCAAGTTCATTATAACATATTTTTGAGATGCTGAACTGGAGTTCAATATCCATCTAAAAGGAGTGTGACTGAATTCTTGGTGATTCTTGGGAAAATTTCAGTATGATATCTTTCAGTAAGGCTCCATACCTGTGGGTCACTCTTCTTCTCATTCAGGGATACCTAAAATTCATATGTTTGTAGGTATAGTAAAGTACCATAATTCTCTAAGGTATTGCTCGGATTTTACTCTTTTTTTCTGTGTCTTTAAGTGAATGCATTAGCTCAAGAGCTTTATCTTCTAGCTGTGAGATTCTTTTTTTCTCCATGGTTTAATCTGTTATTGATATTTTCTACTGCATTTTTAAGTTCTCTGAATGACTTCTTCAATTCCCTAAGTTGCAATATACCCTTTCTAATTTCATCATGTCTTTCATTCATTTCTTAGATCAATTTTTGGATTTCCTTTCGGTGGTTTTCCATTTTCCTTTCAATTCCCTTCATCATTTTTGCCATCCATTCTCTAAATTTCCTTTCTTTTATTTCCATAGTTTCATTTTTCTTTCTTTCTTTCTTTCTTTTTTTTTTTGTAGAGAAAGAGTCTCACTTTATTGCCCTCAGTAGAGTGCCGTGGTGTTACACAGCTCACAGCAACCTCCAACTCCTGGGCTTAGGTGATTCTTTTGCCTCAGCCTCTCGAGTAGCTGGGACTACAGGTGCCTGCCACAATGCCCGGCTATTTTTTTTTTGTTTGTTTGTTTTGCAGTTCCGCCAATGCTGGGTTTGAACATGCCACCTTCAGTATACGTGCTGGTGCCCTACTCGCTGAGCCACAGGCGCTGCCCTCCATAATTTCTTTATAAGTGGGATCCTCTGTGGTAGCTTCCCCCTGATCCCTTCTGGGCAAACATCTGTTGTGGTTTTCCATGCTGCCAATTTTTTTTTTTTTATTCTTTCCTCCTCATGTGTGTTTTCTTGTTCACTTCCTTTCCCTACTTACTTTTTTTGCTTCCTTTCTCCTTAATTTTCATTGTCTTTGTGCTTGGGTATTGAAGTAGCTGGGAGTGACTGATGAGGATATATCTCTAGTCTGACATCTTGGAACCCCTTAGAACTTATTTATCAATTAAATACCTTTAGAAGCATTTTCTATGCCTACAATGTAGTAAATGTATGCCAGAGGATGTATGTATATTTGTGAGTGGCGAAACATCTGTACCCTACTTGAGTTTATGGTCTAGTAGAGTAGATAAAGAACATACAAGTAAAAAAATCAATAAAGAACACACAAAATGATTAAAGAGCACACACACATATGCACTGTACAAATAAACAAGTACTGAGGTAGAAAATAATGGTGTGGAGGAGGAGAGTATATTTATTAAAATTGTTTGTAGATGATATGCTCAGGAAAAGTTTCAGAGAGAATTTTACTTTTAATCTGAGACTTGGAGGAGAAAAAGGAACAATTATAGGAGAGAACATTCCAACAAAGGGTAACAGCATGTTCAAAATTACTGAAGCTGAAAAAACCTGAAATAGCTGAAAATAAGTAGAAATAGAACAGAATTAATTAGGAGGATATCGGTAAAAAAATTAAGTTAGAAGGATAAGCACGATTCAATTTGTGAAAAATCTTATAGACCAAGGTACAGAGTTTGGGTTTTGTTCAAAATACAATGGGAATTCATTGCAGAATTTAAAGCAGGGCAGTAATACTTTATTTATAATTGTAAAAATTTATTCTGCCTATGGTGTGGCAATTAAGTAGAGGAAGTTAGTTCAAGCAGAAGATGATGATGGCTTAGAAAAATGTAAGTGTAAATTAAGATAAGAGCATGGCTACAAGGTACATTTTGCAAGTAGAATAAAAAGAAATTACTAATGGAAGTGAAGACATAGTGTGGGAGAAATCAAAGAGGGTCAGCAAATTTCTGCCTTAACCAACTGATGTATAGAGGTACTATTTACTATTCAGGAGTTAATCATAGTTTTGAGTTGAGTATTCTTAGGGGTAAGCAAGATTTCAGTTTGTACTATGTTAAGATTTAGACATTTGGGTGGCACCTGTGGCTCAAGGAGTAGGGCGCCAGTCCCATATGCTGGAGGTAGTGGGTTCAAACCCAGCCCTGGCCAAAAACTGAAAAAAAAAAAAAAAAAAAGATTTTGACATTTGCAAGACTTTTAAGTGGAAGTTTCAAATAGGCAATTATGTATATAAACTCTGACAAGAAGTTTGGGTTGGATATTTTAATTGTTCCTTTATTTTTGTGAGCTAGCTCTTATCTTTCAAGTAATTTTTCTTTTGCTTGTGTTAGATTTTATTTCAATGTTTCTTTCAGAAGACATTTACTAAGTTTCTGATACATGCCAATCCCTATTGAAAGAGCTCAAGATATATCAATGAACAAAACAGAAAGTGATCTCTGCCTTTATATAACTTATATTCCAGTGTATGGAGAAGATAAAAATAAAAAATTCAATCAATCAATCAATGAATCATGTATGCTTGAGGGTGATATGCGCAATGAAAAACATAGACCAGGGTAAGAGATATCAGGAGTTGTGAGAGAAGGGAAGGTTGAAATTTAAATAAAATATTTAGGTTAGGTCTCATTAAGTAAATGATATTTGAGTAAAGACTTAACAGGAGGAGAGGAAAGCAGATATGTAGTTTTCTGGAGGAAGAAACTTCCAGGTAAACAGTTCATGCAAAAGTCTTAAGGCAGCAGCATGTCTGATAAGTTTGAGAAATAACAAAACCAGTGTGGCTAGAACAAAGTGAGCTAGGGGGAAGAAATAAAACAGGAACAATATCATGAAGACCTTTAAAAGCCATTGTAAGTCATTTGACTTTTCTTCTGAGTAAAATTGAGATCCACTGGAGGGTTTCGACCAGAAGAATGACCTGATTTGATGTATAAGTTAAAGGGATCCGTCTGACTGCTGTGTTGAGAATATGCTATAATCTTATGTTTGCTGCTTATGATCAAAGAACTCCAATATACAACAGACATAAAAAGACTATACAAAGGCATAGAAGCTGGAAATATCAAACTGTTTGGGGAGCACTTTTTATGGGTGATTGACAGAGGTCATGTGATGAATTTTGTGTTCCATATTATGGAGTTTGGTCTTTACCTTATTGGCAATTGGGAACCATGGCAGATTTTAAGTGAAGGCATAAAATGGTCTAATATTTATCTTCAAAATGACGCTACTCTAACAAATGCACTAGAGAGGATACATAAGAGTCTAGAAGTAGGAATTTTTCTAAAACCTACACATGTGCCTGACCTCCATTGCAGCAGAAGCTCCAGTCTATTCCCACTGGGTCTTACTCCATGGAAATGAAGAGCCACTGATCCTTCTCAGCTCTATAACCAGGGCTCAGTCCTTTCAAGTACTATGGAATGCAGGAGGATCCTTCTGGCTGAGGCAATAAAAGGCAATTTCAACTTCTCCTGCTTTTCTTCTTTTACCTTTAAAAATAGATTTTATGTTTTTTAGAGCAGTTTTAAGTTCACAGCAATATTGAGCAGAAGGTACACATACATAAATCTCCCATTATCAATATTTCTCACCATAGTGGTATACTTGTGAGAAAGTGATTACAACTGATGAACTTATATTGGCACATGATTATTACCCAAACGAAGTCCATAATTTACATTAGAGTTCACTCTTGGGCTTACTCTATGGGTCTGGACAAATGCATCATGTATACATCATTATCCTATCAATGAATAGTTTCACTGCCCTAAAATCTTTGTGCACCATCTGTTCATCTTCCCTTCTCCCATGCACTGGTAACCACTGATGTCTGTACTATCTTCATAGTTTTGCCTTTTCCAGAATGTCATATATTTTCAATAACACAGTATGTAGCCTTGTAGCCTTTTCATATTTGTTTCTTTCACTCAGTAATGTGCATTTCGGTTTCCTTTCTGTCATTTCATTTTAGTACATGCTTTTCAAAGTGTCTAGAGCAAGGGTCCTCAAACTATGGCCCGTGGGGCACATGCTTTGGTGTAAATTGTATTTGTTCCCATTTTGTTTTTTACTTCAAAATAAGATATGTGCAGAGTGCATAGGAGTTTGTTCATATATTTTTTAAACTATAGTCCAGCCCTCCAATGGTCTGAGGGACAGTGAATTGGCTCCCTGTTTAAAAAGTTTGAGGATGCCTGGGTCTAGAGTGTGTGTGTGTGTATGTATACATTTGCTTTCTTCCAGTAGTCCTCATAGTCATTTATGTACTTAAGTAGAGTATGGCAAAATTAAATTTATGGATTGAATATTTCCACAAATGTTTTTAAAAAGTTGTTTTTCCCCACAATTAGTCTTTTCAATTCCAAGTTGAAATTTAAGATAACTTTCAGAAATTCAGGGTGTATATTAAGTTCCATTATCTGCCTCAGAAAATTCTATGCTCTTGATTTAGTTGAATAGTTTTCCTATTGCAGTGTTTGAAAAAACTTCCACCTTGAAACTAAATTTGGTGTTTGAAAAGACTAGCATCATATAATTGTTTTTCTTCCTGCTTTTTAATTAACCTAATTGGGTCTCATAACTGGATCCATCAACAGTTCTGGTGTGTTTTTGAGTTTCCTAAGAGAAACTATTCCTTTCCATGGAAATGTCTGCTAGCCCCATGAACTCCAGAAACTCTCTTTATTCTGAAGTTTATATCAATCTTACCTCACACATTTAGCTGCACAATAATTGTCATATTCTCTTTAAATATAATTACTCTGGGGTTATTAGAAATTCATCCTCAGTATTGGAAGTATCCCTTCTCTTTTCTAAGGTCTCAAAAACATGTAAGAACCTTTTATGGTATTTATAAAATGGGAGAAAGCATTTCAGTCTGAATTCCATCATTGCTGGCACATCTCCTAGTTCACAAAATCTCTGTGTTGTGCTGAGCATGGAAGACCTTACTGAGTCTGGCTATCATTACATATGGTCTAGCCTCTTAAAGTGCCCTGTGCCACCATTCACCTATGAGATTCTGCAACAATCTCAACCAATCTGAGGGAACATAGAATTGCATCTCTTTCCTAGCATAGGGAGGATTTCTCTCTGTATTGTTGCTTTTATTATACATCTCCTCTTTACACAAGTCACTCCCCTCATTCCGCACCTTTCCTAACAAAATACTTCCCCAGCCCAAAGAACTCAGCATTTAGGATAATCAAAACTGGAAAGGTAAGTTCCCTGCAGTTAACTTCTCTTTAGTCCCAGAAATACAAAAAAATTTTCTTTGACACAAGAGACAATGCAGGCTCTTGATTCAAAGTATGCAGACTGCCAGTTATCCACAGCACTGTGACAATTTACATTGGCACCAACAGTATACAAGGTTTTCTTTCTCTCTGTATCCTTACCAACACTTTTTATCTCTTGTCCTTTTGATAATAGTCATCCTGATAGGGTATGAGTTAATACCTTGTTGTCATTTTAATTTGCATTTCCCTGATGATTTGGCCATTTGTATGTCTTCTTTGGAGAAATATCTATTTAGACCCTTTGCCCAACTTTTAATCAGATTTTATTTTACATTTACTGTTGTGTTGTATGAACTCCTTAATACCCAAGTCATCTTTGACTTCTGCAATTATGCTTTCAAGAGATAAAAGATACAATATACAAGATAACAAATGTTATCAGTGTATAGTGAGTATTACAATTTTAATACAGTTTTTTCCTTTCTTAAGTTGTGTATACATTTTTTTTCACACTCTATTTTGGATATTAACCCCTTACTGGACATACATTTCGTAAATATTTTCTCCCGTTCATATGGTACCTTTTCATTTTGTTGATTGTTACCTTTGTTGTGTAGAGCTGTAGAGCTTTTTAGTTTGATGTAGTCCAATTTGTTTATTTTTGCTCTTGTTGCTTGTAATTTTGGTGTCAGATCCAAAATGTCATTGCTAAGACCCAAATCAAGGGGATTTCCCCCTATGTTTTCTTCTGAAAGTTTAATGGTTTGGGGTTTTATGTTTTAGTTTTAATTTATTTCTAGTTGATTTTTTCTTTGTGTTGTAAGGTAGGGCTACAATTTTATTCTTTTGCATTTTAATATCCATTTTTCCCATTTATTAAATAGACTATCCTTTTGTCATTATGCATCCATGGCATCCTTATCAAATAGTTGAATATTTATGTGTGGATTTATTTTTACCATCTCAATTCTGTACTGATGGTCTATGTGTCAGTGTTTGTGCTAGTAATATACTATTTTGATTACTATAGCTTTGTAATATTATTTGAAATCAGGAAGTTGAATGTTTTCAACTTTATTTTTCTTATTCAAGATTGCTTTGACTAGTAGAGGTTTTTTATGTTTCTGTATTAATTTTAGTTTGGTTTATTCTATTTCTTTGAAAAATGTCATTGTAATTTTTATAGGGATTGCATTGAATCTACATATTACTTTGGCTAGAAAGGATATTTTAACAATATTAATTCTTTCAGTCTATTACACAGAATATATTCATTTATTTGTGTCTCCTTCAACTTTTTCCAACAATGTCCTAAAATTTGAAATATAAAGATTTTTCAAATACTTAGTTAAATTTGTTCTTAAGTATTTTATTCCTTTTGATGCTATTTAAAAGGGATTGTTTATTTGTTTTCAGTTATTTTCCTCTTAGTTTATAGAAATGCATTGATTTTTTTATATGTTGATTTTGTATCCTGCTATTTTACTAAATTTGTTCATTTTTTCAATACATTTTTGGTGGAGTCTTTAAGATTTTCCATATCTGGAGGGAGGGGCAAATAGCTGACTAGAGGCAGCTTTCACCAGAAGCTCCTGTCTAGAAGGAGAAAATTTGGACTGAAGTGAACTTGGAAAAGTAGAAAGTGGGGAGTTGAGCACAAAGAGAAAAAATCAAGGTGCACATCACCACTCCTGAAACAAAATATGAGGCCAAGAAAGAGGAAGAAAGATAACAGAGATAAGGTATGAAGTGACTAGCGTGAAGGTGTCTATTGCCAAGGAGGTAAGAACCCACCCCCAAACTGGGAGGCCTGCCTGGGCTTTCTGCAAGAGAGCATGGAATAAAACACCATTCATGTCACTCCACAGAAGGATGCAGGGAAGTCTCGGTTCTGCTGCACCTGAGAATTTCCACCTCTGAGTATAGTCTCCATCTTACTTGGCTCAGAAGTGAACAAATATTCTCTCTGTAGTCCTGAGCCCACAGACCACTGTTCCCTCTTTCTGGTTGCCTACTTGGCTGCTCCCTGCAGAGAACAGAATGTTTTGTGAGGTCTCTGAGAGGCCCCTGCATAGTGTGGGATGCTGAACCTACTAAACCAGGAAGGAACAATGGCACTGCAGTTGTAACTTTGGCGTGGGGCAGTGTGATCTCTCCTGTATCTCACTTCTGCTAGGGGAGACATTTTCTCAGCCCTCTGGAGAGCTATTGCTTAGTATGTGTACCCAGCAACCCCTGGCAACCCTTGGCAACTCTCTGAACTTGTTTGAGTGAGCATTGTTCACACTTCCTGAACAAGTTTAACTGGAACTCTTAATGAGAACTGTCTACAGATTCTTGTTTTCTGGGTGCACCTGGCTGGGGCTCCAGGATCCCCACTTATTTGACTTTGTTTTCGCAGTGGGTTTTAGAGGAGTGAGGGGCAGAATCAGCAGGTCTATCCCTGGATTCCCCTTCTCTAGCTATCCCCAGCAGCGGCTAGAGCTGCAGCTGCTCATATCTTTGTGAAGTACAGGTTCCAGTGAAATGATGTGGTTCATTTGAATTGTGTAGAGGAGAAGCTGACATTAGGACAGAACCAGATTATGCTATCAAACATGCTTTCCCTCAGAGACTCTTGCTAAAACCCTGAAAGGGAGCTTCATGAGTAGGTAGGGGAAGGGACACAAGAACAAACTCCAGTTCATTAGTGAAAGAGTGGTTAGCTCTAGTTCCTGGATCCTCCAGACCTGGTCATACCCTGCAAGTTTGTGTCCTTAATTATCATCTCATCTTGGCTTTTATTGGCGTATACAAAGGCTACTGACTTATGGACATTGATTTTATATCCTGAGACATTACTGTATTCTTTGATCACTTCCAGGAGACTTGTGGTTGAGGTTTTGGGTTTCTCTAAGTATAATATCATATCATCAGCAAAGAGGGAGAGTTTGACCTCCTCTGCTCCCATTTGGATGCCCTTTATTCCTTCGTCTTGCCAAATTGTATTGGTTAGAACTTCCAGCACTAATGTTGAATAGTAATGGCAACAGAGGACAACCTTGTCTAGTTGCAGTTCTATGTGGAGAAGCTTTCAGTTTTACTCCATTCAGTAAAATATTACCTGTGGGTTTGTCATAGATGGCTTCAATCAGTTTAAGAACTGTGCCACCTATGCCTATACTGTTCAGTGTTCTAAAGGATGCTAGATTTTATCAAATGCTTTTTATCCATCTATTAAGAGGGTCATAAGGTCTTTGTTTTTGCTTCTGTTGAACAGTGAATAACATTTATGGAGTTGTGTATGTAAAACCAGCCTTGGGATGAAGGATCCCAGGGATGAAACCTACCAGATGACCAAAAATCACATTACAACAAAGATATCTGTACCAGATTGTTTATTGCAGCCCAATTCATAATTGCTAAGTCATGGAAGAAGCCCAAGAGCCCAACGATACATGAATGGATTAATAAACTTTGGTACATGTAT
>CAUYRH010164246.1:0-26384 GCA_963574655.1 Perodicticus potto | reverse complement strand
CACAGCTCACAGCAACCTCCAACTCCTGGGCTTAGGCGATTCTCTTGCCTCAGCCTCCCAAGTACCTGGGACTATAGGCACCCGCCACAACGCCCGGCTATTTTTTTGTTGCAGTTTGGCTGGGGCCCGGTTCGAACCCACCACCCTCGGTATATGGGGCCAGCACCCTACCCACTGAGCCACAGGAGCCGCCCTAAACAATACTTTTTTACAAATGACACTAGAAGCACAGGTGACAATAGAAGAAACATAAACTAGACTTCATCAAAATTTAAAACACTCATCTCACAGAATGCAAGAAAATAATTATAAATCATATATCTAATCAGAGACCTGTAGCCAGAATAATGAATTCATAATCAACAATAAAAAGACAACCCAATTTAAAAATGAGTAAAATATCCAAGTGAGATATTTCCCCCAAAGAATACCTGCAAGTAGTTGCTAAGCATGTGAAAAGATGTTCACAAAATTGCAAATCGAAACAATGAAATACCACTTCACAGACACAAAGGTGGATATAATAAAACAAACAGATAGTAAGAAGTGTTGGTGAGGATGTAGACAAATTGGAACCCTCATCCACTATTTGTGTAAATATAAAATGGTACAGCCACTTTGGAAAGATAATTTGGTAATTGCTCAAAAACTTAAACATGAAGTTAACAAATAACTCAGAAATTCCACTGCTAGGTATATATCCAGAACTAAAAACCAATGAACATACAAAAAACAAGCAAACAAACAAAAAAACCTATACACAAACGTTCAAAGAAGCATTATCCGTAAACTCCTAAAAGTATGAACCACCATCATCTAATGCATATGAACAAAATGTGGTGTAGTCTTAAATGGAATAATATTCACTCATAAAAATGAATGAAGCACTGATACATATAACATAGGTGAATCTTGGGATCATTATGCTAAGTGAAAGAAGCAAGACACAAAAGGCCACATATTATAGGACTTCATTTATATGAAATACCAAGAATAGGTAAATCCACAGAGAGGCAAAGTAGTGGTTGTCTAGGGCTGGAGTTTGGTGGGAATATGGGGAGTGACTACAACTGAGTATGAGGTTTCTTTTTGGAACTGCAAAACAAAAAAAATAGCCAGGCGTTGTGGAGGGCACCTGTAGTCCCAGCTACTCGGGAGGCTGAGGCAAGAGAATTGCCTAAGCCCAGGAGTTGGAGGTTGCTGTGAACTGTGACACCACAGCACTCTACCGAGGGCAATAAAGTGAGACTCTGTCTCTACAAATAATAATAATAATGAAGAAATTAGACAGTGGTGTTGGGTGTACAACTCTATGACTACAAGAAAAACTACTGAATTTTATAGCTTAAAGGTATGAATTTTATGACATGAATTATGTCTTAAGATACCTGTTATTTTAAAAAGAAAAACCAAAGGCTGGGCATGGTGGCTCACACCAATAATCCTAATACTTTGGGAAGCCAAGTTGGAAGGATTATTTGAGGCCAGGAGTTTAAGACCAGCCTGAGCAACACAGCAATCTCATCACTACAAAAAAATTTAAAAATTAGGTGGGTATGGTGACAGGCACCTGTCTCAGTTGCTTGGGAGGTTGAGGCAGGAGGATCACTTGAGCCCATGAGTTTGAGGTTCCAGTGAAACATGATTGATGATGCCACTCCTCTCTAGCTCAGAGCAAGTCTTGTTGCCCCTCCAAAAAAAAAAAAAAAAGAAAGGGGCAGCACCTATGGCTCAAAGGAGTAAGGCCTTGGCCCCATATGCTGGAGGTGGAGGGTTCAAACTCAGCCCTGGCCAAAAACTGCAAAAATAAAAAAATTGAAAAAAAAGAAAGAAAAGAAAAAAATCAAAGGGTAGACACCCAACCCTATCAATAATTATATTAAATAGGAATAGATTAAGTACTCCAATGAAAGACAGCGATTACAGAAGGGCACACACACAAAAAGGCCCAACTATATATATGCTGTGCACAAGAGACTTCATTTAAATATGAACACAAGGCCAGGCGCCTGTGGCTCAACGGGCTGAGGCACCGGCAATGTACACCTGGTTCAAATCCAGCCCAGGCCCACCAAACAACAATGGTGGCTGCAACCAAAAAATGGCCGGGTGTTGTGGCAGACGCCTGTAGTCCCAGCTACTTGGGAGGTGGAGGCAGGAGACTCGCTTGAGCCCAGGAATTGGAGGTTGCTGTGAGCTGTGATGCCAGCGCACTCTATCCAGGGTGACAGCTTGAGGCTCTGTCTCCAAATAAATAAATAAATAAATATGAACACAAGATAAAATGAGGTGAGAGTAAATGGATAGAAAAAGATATACCATGCAAACAGTAAGCATAATAAAGCTGCAGTGACTAATATCTGATAAATGGATTTCAAAACAAAATGTATAGAAATAGAAAGGAATACTTTCTAATAATAAAACAAACAATTCAAAAGGAAAATATAACAATCATAAATTTATAGGCCACGAATAATAGACCTTCAAATACATGAAGCAAAAATTGACAAATTAAATTAAAAAGGAAAATATAGAATTCAACAATCATAGTTGGAGATTTTAGCACCTATCTCTAAGCAACTAGTAAAATTAGACCTCTTCCCCCCCAAAACCAGCAAAGACAGAGATCTGACCATTATCAATCTCACTGACTTGATTGTATTTACAGGTCACTATACTTGATGCCAGAATATATACTCTTTAAGTACATTTACTACAAAAGACCACATATCCTCAAATTTAAAAAACCGTAGAAGATTGAAATTATAGCGTATATTCTCTGACCACAATGGAATTAAATTAGAAGTAACAAAATATAACCAAGCAACTTCCCCAGATACTTGAAAATTAATAACACCCTTCTATGTAAGCGTTGGACCAAAATAGAAATAATGGGAGAAATTAGAAAATTTTTTGAACTAAATAATAAGGAAAACATTACAACATATCAAAATTAGTGAGTCCAACTAAAGTAGCATTTAGAGAAAGGTTTATAGTTTTAAATGTCTGTTAGAAAAGAAAAAGGTCCCAAATCAATGGCCTAAGAATCCACCTGAAGAAATGGGAAGTGGCTGCAAATCAGACATAACATCATTTTATTGTTTCACAGAAATCCCTCCCCTCCCCCCCACACACACAAATCGACGGTTTATGGCAATTCTGCCTCAAGCAAGTCTGTCGGTGCCATTTTTTCAATAGCATGTGCTGCTCATTTTGTGTCTCTGTGTCAAAGTTTTTGCTCACAATATTTCAAACTTTTTTGTTAGTATTATTTTTGTTATGTGATTCATGGTCAATGATCTTTGATGTTGTTCTTATAACTGTTTGGGAGTGCTTTCTTATTGCCTCACTGACTTGCTGTTCCCCATTCCTCTCCCTCTCCTTAGGCCTACTTATTCCAAGAAAAACAATATTGAAATTAGGCCAATCACATGTAATTAACCCTAAAATGGCCTGTCAGTGTTCAAGGGAAAAGAGGAGTCACACATCTCTCTCTTTAAATCAAAAGCTGGAAATGGTTAACCTTGTGAAGAAGGTAGTTTTCAGACAGACTGAAAACTAGGCCTCTAGCACCAAACCGTTAACCAAATTGTGGATGCAAAGGATAAGTTCTTAAAGGAAATAAAAAGTGCAACTCCAGTGAACACGCAAATGGCAAGAAAGGTAAACAGCCTTACTACTGATACAGAGAAAGTTTTAGTGGTCTCATTAGATTATCAAACCAGCCACATTTCCTTAAGCCAAAACCTAATCCACAGCAAGGCCCTAACTCTCTTCAATTCTGTTAAGGCTGAGAGAGGTGAGGAAGCTGCAGAAGTTGGGAAGCTAGTCGAGGTTAGTTCATAGGTTTAAGGAAAGAAACTGTCTCTATAATACATGTAAAAGTGCTGTAGCTGGTTATCCAGAAGATCTAGCTAAGATCACTGATGAAAGTGATTATGCTAAACCACAGATTTTCAATGTAGATGAATAGCCTTCTATCGGAAGAAGATGCCATCTAGGACGTTCACTGCTAGAGATAAGTTAATGCCTGGCTTCAGAGCTTCAGCGGATACCCCCTCAGTTGTTAGGGGCTAATGCAACTGGTTAATTTACTATGCCAAAAATTTTAGAGCCTTTAAGAATTATGCTAAATCTGGGCCCAGGACAGAGCAGGCCTTAAACAATCCTTTCAAAGGGAGCACTCTGGGAGGTCAAGGTGGGTGGACTACTTGAACTCACGAGTTTGAGACCAGCCTGAGCAAGAGCAAGACCCCATCTCTAAAAAATAGCCCAGCATTGTGGCAGACACCTGTAGTTCCAGTTACTTGGGAGGCTAAGGCAAAAGAATCGTTCACTAACTCTAATTTTGAAATAAAGTCTACTCTGGGTAAAAGGCTATCAAACAGCATCACATGCTACAAAGAAGTCTTTTGTGAAAATAAGAGTCATTCAATGCAGCAAACTTCATTATCATGTTAAGAATGAAAATATCTCCGATTGTATCTGAAGCCCACACACTTTACCCAATGATTTATTTATTGTAAACAGCTATGATTAAATAAAAAAAAAAAAAAAGGAAAAAAAAAAAAAAAAGAAACTGCCACCTCAACCTTAGCAATCACCACCCTGATCAGTTAGCGATCACCAAAATCAAGGCAAGGGCCAGACGTAGTGCCTCCTAGCATTCTGGGAGGTTGAGGCGGGAGGATCCTTTGAGCTTAGGATTTCAAGACAAGCCTGAGGAAGAGATCTTGTCTCTACTAAAAGCAGAAAAATTAGCCAGCTGTCATGGCATGCACCTGTAGTCTCAGCTACTCGGAAAGCTGAGGCAGGAGACTCACTTGAGCCCAGGAGCTTGAGGTTACAGTTAGCTGTGATGATACCACTGCAATCTAGCCAGGCAACAGAGCAAAACTCTGTCTTGAAAAAAAAAAATCAAGGCAAAACCCTCTACCATGAAAAAGTTAATAACTCACTGAAGGCTCAGCTGATCATTAATATTTTTTAGCAATAAAGGGAACAACAGCATGGCATGGGGGTGAGAGGGAATGAGAGCCAGGAGAGGGAAGGCAGGGCCAGGGCCTGGTTTGAGTACCAGCAATGAGGCTCTTGGTACTTAGGTTCTTTTTTTCAGTCAATCCTCTTGCACACATAACAGCTTACAGTATAGTGTAAACATACCTTTTATATACCTTGGGAAACCAAAACATTTGTGTGACTTCTTTATTATATTTGATTTATTTTGGTGATATGAAACCAAAAACATCTCTAAGGTGTGCCTTTTTATTTTTTTTGAGACAGTCTCACTTTGTCACCCTTGGTAGAGTGCCGTGACATCACAGTTCACAGCAACCTCAAACTCTTAGGCTTAAGCGATTCTCTTGCTGTAGCCTCCCATGTAGCTGGAACTACAGGCGCCCCCCAGAACGCCCAGCTATTTTTTTGTTGCCGTTGTCCCTGTTATTTTAGCTGGCCCGTGCCAGGTTCAAACTCACCAGCCTTGGTGTATGTGGCCAGCGCCTTACCCACTGAGCTACGGGCACCACCCAGGCATGCCTTTTTATCCAAAGGAAACAGAATGGAGAAAATAATAAAGAGCAGAATCAACAAGACTGATAACTTCTGGCCAGACTGAAGAGAGAAGAAACTATCTGTATTGGCAATGAAAAAGGAAATATCACTACAGACCCTCCCAACGTCTGTCTATTAACAGCATATTTTGAACCATATGCCAACATATTTGACAATTTAGATGAAATGGATATTTGGAGATATAGAAATAGTTAAGGGTCAAAGCCCGAAGACACTAGGACAGCTGGTGCAGTTGGGCCTGTGGACAGGATGATGCTGTCTAAGCAGTGAGTCTGATGGTGGAGGATCAGACAGGTAATGGGGAGCCATGGAGAGGTTCCGGGCAGAGAAGTAGCCTACTTAAGTTTGTACTTTGAAGAAAAGTCCTCCAGCTGCTTCTGTGTAAAGAATATCAAGAAGATGTGGCATTGTAGGGAGGCTGGTCCCACTGTTTAGGGAAGCCATGTCTGAAGTCCAGAAAACAATGGCGAGGCACCATATGAGAAGGAGCAAGAGGGCAAAGGCAGGGAGCAGGGCCAGGGCCTGGAATTTGGTGTGAGTACTGGGAATGGGGCTTCTGGAGACAGTGGAAGCTGAGGCTGGGGCTCTGGTGCCAGACTGCAGAGTGCATGATGCTCAATGCCCATTTTCCTGTCCCAGCCCCTGCCAGGAGGGCCTCATGCCTACTCCTGAGGTTCAGAAAAGGACACCAGCGACCCTGCCCTGCCAGGGGAGCCCACAGCCTGGACACATGCAAGACTAGCTCCACTTCACACACCAAACTCATGACACCTCATATCCATGTGAGGACAGGATAAACCCAGAAAAGGGTCCTAAGAAGCCAGGCTCCTGGCTCAGCACCCGTAACCAGTGGTTAGGGCGCCAGCCACATTCTTTGAGGCAGGCGGGTTTGAACCCAGCCCGGGCCTGATAAACAACAATGACAACTCCAACAAAAAAATAACCAGGCGTTGTGGAGGGCACTGTCCCAGCTACTTGGGAGCCTGCGGCAAGAGAATCGCTTAAGCCCAAAAGTTTAAGGCTGCTGTGAGCTATGACACCACAGCACTCTATAGAGGGCAACATAGTTGAGACTGTCTCAAAAAAAAAAAACAAAAAAACACCAGGATCCTGATGCAAGGATATGAGCAGAGATGCAGGGATAGGGAAGAAGCGACACTGAGGTAAGTGCCAGCCTCCTGCCTGAAGGTTAGCACCTGCTGCCTCAGTTTGCACATCTAGGCAGTAGGGAGGGCAAGTCGGGTCTAACAGAGCTGCCATGAGGACCAACTCTGATGGCACACAGTGCCTGCCGGCCCCACCTTGGACTTTCCCAGGCCCAGGCTGCACAAGGCTACCCAAGGCTGCCCCATCTGCCCCCACCCCCCCTCACTGACTGCACCCATTCTGATGCCCCCAGTGAAATGAGCTTTCTTTTTACCTCTTAACAGTTCTTACTCCCTGTACCTGTTTCTCTCACAGAACAGCCAGGTATGGCCAACCTGGAGTTGTCCCCTCCCCTATCCGCCTTCTGAGTCAGGGGCCTACCTTAGGCTCAGTGCCCAACTGAGGACCATGCTTGTTGGGAGCAGGACAGTGAAGGCAGCTGCTATTTGCGTGACCATGGAGACCCCCTCCTTGGAAACAGTAGGTGTGAGCCCCTGCTGCCAGTGTCTTCTGCTCAGATAGGGCTGTCCCAAGAAACAGGGGTCCAGACACCCCCCAGCTCTGGGCCTATCCATCTCTGAGCTTTAGTTTTCTCACCTGTGGATTGGGGTGCTGGCACCCACATCCCCACAGCCCTACCAGCACTCACCCAGCAGGCTTTGCCGCTCCTCTTTCTTCCGAGCCTTCTGCTTGGCCTCCAGCTGCACCACTGATAGGGATGGCCCCGCTGCAGGGCTGGGGAGCGCACTGGCCGCAAAGCGGGCCAGCAGGCCCAGCCCACTCTCCTCCAGGCCCGGCGAAAGAGCCCGCTCCCGGGCACCCAGCTTAGAGCCACTGCCAGACTCGTCCTCTTCCTCCTCGAGCTCCTCCTCCTCGTCCTCCTCGGAGCTCTCATCTGGCGTGCAGAAAACAGGTGCGAGTCAGAGCCCTGGCCTTGGTGTGTGCCACCCCCCACCACCCCCAGCCCTGAGCAGCTACCGGGCTCCAACCTAGCCCCTCAGTCCTTACCATGGGGCTGTTGGGGGTGGATTCAGAACCAGCCCACAAGTGCCCCCAATGGCCCAACACCCCCCATCAGCGGAGCCCAAGACTCGGGCATCCTGGCTTTGTGTACCAGGGTGGGCTTCTGTAAAGGGGCACCAACATGCACCTGTGCTGTGGGCAGGGGCCACACACACGGACATGGACTGGAGACAGCTCTCTCCGCAGTCTCACACACACGCCCCGACACATGACATGGAAGCTGAGGAGGAGGAGGAGGAAGAAGAGGAAGCGGAGGGAAAGGAGGAGCAGGAGGAGGAAGAGGAGAGGGCTCAGCTGGGCTTCTGGAAACAGGTGCTTGTGGCAGTTTCACCAGCCTGAGGCCTGGGGGCTGGCAGCAGGAGAAGGTGGAGTTTGGTCTTTTTCTGGGAGCTAGGGGACCCCCACAGTTCAAGCCCAGAGCAGGGCTCTGGAGCACACGGATGACTCCCAGCAACATCCTGTTTCTCACCTGCAGCAGGGAGCAACCCTCCCAGCCCACTGGCCCAGTGAAAGGGAATCACAGGTACCTAGAAGAAAGTTGCCTGCAGGCTTGAAGAGGAGCCAACAGAAAAAGGGCCACCCCCTGTCATCTGCACAAGTGGAACTGCAGCTGGCTGCTCCTCTTGACTCACAAAGAGCCCAGAAGGGGCAGGGAGTCAGGCCGTTTCACCTCAGGCCAACTGAGGCTCTATGGAGCTAGGCACTCAGGCAGCAAGAACAGAACTCAAACCCAGAACAGACCGGCCAGCTACAGGTCCTAGCCTGTCTCTCTGGTGGGTGAATAAAGACAAGCTTCTCCCCAGCAACTGGCCCTGCCAACCCAAGGGCCTGCATCCCAGAGCCTACCTTGGGAACTAGGGACAAAGGGAGGAGGGGCAGCAAGCAGGGGACAACACTCCTGCCCATGACCAAACTCCCACCAAAGGAGAGACTATCTGAGGCACATACTTCAGACCTTCCCAGGGAGACCTTCCCTGGCTGACCTCTGATGAGGATGGGCAGGCAAAAGGTATCAAAAGCTAACTGCACCCAGATGCTGTGGCCAAGGAACCAACAAGGGCAGGTACCTGTCTGCCCCATAGGCCAGAGTGCTAGGATCATCAAAGTGGCTCTGGAGGCCACTGGTCAAGGGCAGAGCCCAGGCTGCTCTATCCAGCAAGAAGCTAGGGCACCATGCTCTAGTTTAGGCTCTGGGAAGGGGATGGGGAAGACAAAAGGCCAACTCCACCTTCTCTTGCTGACACCACAAGTCACCCACTTGTTTAAGTGCAACTAGTGGCCAGTTGGCAGCCCCAGGGTTATCAATGCAGGCAGAGGACCCATCTACCCATTCATCAAAGGCCACCCTTAGAGAGACAGGCAGGGATAGAGATGAGCATAAGGACTCTGCAAAGGACAGGAAGGAGGGAGGAGCCAGAAAGTAAAAGAGAGGAGGTTAAAAGGGTGAGAAGCTGGGAGACTGGCCCCCACAGCGATGGATGGAGCAAGCTGGAAAGGCCAGCAGGGCGGCAGGGGCAGGCAGGCAGTGCACACTTGCGGTCATTCACATTGCGGACGTCACATGGTTCTGTCTCCGCCCCAGTGGGCCACAGCGGCAAAGCAGGCTAAGTGTAGGCAGACTTTCGACAGCGCCTGGGTCTCCCACATTGGGTCTCCCTGGGGTTGGCCAATCTGAGCAGGGTGGCAGGCAGGGGCTGGCTGGGGCAAGGACATGGGTTGGATATGTAGCCAGGAATTTTCCCTTCTATAGACACCCTGACCTGGCTGCTCATGTGTGGAGACTCCAGAACTCTAGGATTCTTATCCAGCTGGGGAGGGGAGAGCAGGGCCGGCTCTGGGTTTCTGAGCCCCCACGATGTCCACATCAGAGCCCAGAAAACCAGTAGCAGGCTGACTGCAGTACTCCGAAGACCCTCCACCTCCCTGCATGCCTGACCAGGCCATACCAGCTGCTCCCATGAGGACTGGTGCACTTGGGCCAGCAGAGCAGGGATGCAGAGAGGGTCTGAGAACCCAAAAAGCCTTTCTGGAGTTGTCCACACCTGAGGCAACAGAGCTTGCCAAGGGCGAGGGAGAAAAAGTCCCAACAAAGAACCCCAAGGAAATGCAGAAAAACTTTGTTGTATTAAAAAAAAGAAAAAAAAAGAAGAAGAGAAGAAATCTTGGCTTAGGACATGGGGTTGGCTGTTACAACTTGGTTTGGTTTTCCAAAACCCAATAAACGTCAAAGCAATCTGCTGCTGCCAGACCTGATGGGGGCAAACCCCAAGGAGGGGAGGTGTACAGAGGACAGAAAGAAAAGGGTTTTGCCTACCTACGGAGCAACGAGCCAGGCTCGGACCCAAGCTCAGTGACCCGCTGCGCCGTCTGCCCTACTCCCAGCCTTCGCTTTGCGTCCAGAGTGCAGCGTGAGAGCAAATGCAAGAGACCGAAACAGACATTCAAAGCATCATGGGTAGGGGTCAAGGGTGAAGGTATGGTCAGGCTGCTGGGAGGAGAAAGCAGACACACTAGAAAAGCCAAGCCAATTATGTGTTTTAGTACCAGGGGTCAGTAAGGCCCTATTACCCAAATATCCCTTTTGAGACCTCATCAGTGGTCTGCTTGTTATGGGACAAGCCTAGGAGCCTGGGTGCCCTCCCCCACCCCTCCACTATCTGAGCTCTGGCCACAGGGACTATGGCATCCAGCCTGAGCACCTAATCTGTACAGATGGCCCCTTCCTGAGAGGTCCAGGGGGCTGCCTGCTTCTTTGTGACGACTGAGCTGGGGCAGGAACTCAAAAGCTTGGAAGTGGGACCCTGGCTTTGCAGGTGCATGGGGGAGGGGGCACAGGAGTGCAGCCATGGGGGTCCAAGGGAGAGAGAGGAGGTTGGGGAGGAAGAGGGGAAAGCAAACCAACCAGCTTATTCACAGAAGGCCTGGGCACGGAGGCCTCGGGAAACAAGGCTGGCTAGCAGGTTAGTAGCCTCTCTTCTCGGCCCAGGTTGCATTCACTCTGATGGGCAGCAGCCCAGGAGGACGTGAGCCCAAAGCACAGTGAGTTCCCTGGTGTGCCATTTCCTGGTTACCCAAAATCCATCTCTGCTAATTTGGAGGGGAGGTCTGGGAGGGAAGACGGTAGACCAGGAATTCGAGAGCAAGGCTAGGAAATGGGGACAGCGTTCTGGTCCCAGGGGCTCAAGCCAGGTCATGTCCAGGTGTGCCATGACACCCCTGGGCCTTCCTCAGGGAGCACCTGACATCTGGGTATTGCCACGCAGGGCCCTGGGGATCCCCAAGGCCTGGCTCTAGAGGGAATCCACCTAAAGCAAATCCTAAAAGCCAGAGCCAGGGAATACTCTCAAGGATTCACTTGCTTCCCCTTCTTGGGTATTTCTGATTGAAGGGCCCGAAGGGCTCAGACATTTCTCACTCCAGAAGTACAACTCTGCCATTAGAGCAGTCAGAGCCAAAATGTTCTCAGGGGTCCTAGAATCTGATCCTCTTTTTATGTGAGATGGCTCAGGACCCCTAGCCAAGACGAGGACAAACCAGGCCTAGGACCAGGCCATTGCTCTCTCCAAACCACTGTGTGTTGTCCCTCAACTTAGCAATGAAGCCAATGATTTCAAATTTTACTATAAAACCAGGGATGTCAGCGGTCTTGGCCTTGCTCTGTCTACGTGCCCTTCAAAACAGAAATACCTGTTAGAAGACAAGTGTTTATAAACAATTACTTTTTAACCACTGGTGAATAAGAATAGAGCTTTAAGAAAAAAAAACAAAAAAAGACAAACAAGCAACTGAAAAAAAAAAGATGGTGCTGGAGGTGAAAGCAGTTGATTTTAAACCTGAAAAATGGAATGGATGCCAACAGCTACCAGGGATATTTGGATAATAGAGCAAGCGGCAGGCTGTATTATCCCGTCTCTACTCCTTCTGGGGTGGTGAGGAAGGGGAAGGGAGGAGGAACAAAATGGAGGGGAGCGTCAACCTAATGTCTAGTAAGGACACAGCAAGAGAGACAAGGCACACGGATTTAGTTAAAAATGAACTCGATATGTTTAATAAAGCTTGGTATTACCAAAATCGCGGTACAAACATCAAGTCACACGCCCACACGACAGAATTCCATTTACAAAATGTCCCTCAGGAAACCTCCACCAGGCCCATGCCAAAAGAGAACCCAACCCAAGCCCAGGGTCTGGGTGGGCAGTGGGTGGGCAGAGGGCAGGCACCTGGGGCAGGGGGAGGGCAGAGAGGAAGGAGAGTGGAGGAAGGTGAAGACTAAAAAGCAGTCCATATAAAAGCTCGAAAAGAGCTAGCCAAGGGTGTTATCACAATGATACAGTACAAACAAAAACAAAAATAAAAATAATTAGGCTGATAAAGCAGGCTACGCTGCCAAGAACCCAGATGGCTGCCCTTCCTGCGGCCATCGGGGTGGACGGCCTCGGCTTGGCCATCTCTCCTGTGCGCTTGCTCTCCCTGCCTCTCACTCGCTCTCACTCGCACGCACGCTCTCTAGAAAATACAGAGGGTATTTTGTGTTTGGAGCTAGTAACCTTGGTCAAACGAGTCCTCCGAAGAGTCGCTGAAGGAGGAACGTGCCTCGGCCTCTCGGAGCAGCAAACAAAACGGCTGCTTCCTGCTGGTGGCCGGCTTAGGTTTCAGAGTCCGGGGGGCCACTAGGCCCCTCTTGGTCAGCTTGGGGCTGCCAGCCGCCTTGCTGCTCTTCGCCACCATGCCACACAGAATGGAGGATGTCAGCTTGGAGCTGGAGGGGCCCTGAGCAGACCACTCGTCCTTCAGGAACTCTTCATCTTCCTCTGAGTCCGTATCTGCAGTCAGAGTAGTTTTTAATAAAGGTTAAGTCACAGAGCACCGGGTAGGAGAAAGGGGTTGGTGACTTCATTCTGTTGTTTTTAGTGTTTCGGAGAACATACTGGAAGGTGCCAGAACAGAAAGGTCCAAATGTCTACTGGCCATGGGAAAACTACACTTGACGGCATGAGCTCCCTTCCCAGGTCTGGCCTCTGGCCTCACACCTCCAAGCCTCGAGTGCCACATGGCTGGCCTTCTGAGTGCCAAACCGAGGGCCTTCCTGGGCTGGACACTGCCAGCACCACTGCCAGACACTCAGCCTTTTCTGGCACCAGAAAAGGCTGACCAAGCGGTTCTCAGGAATGACTCTTTCCTGGCTATGATGGTCATTGCCACGGCAGCTCCCTTCTCTCTCTGGGACTACACACAGCCCAGGAGTGACGATGGGGAAGGGACCTGACCTGCTTGCGAGAGCCAATCTCCGTTTAACTCCCTGCTCAGCTCAAAACAGGTTGTACTGAGAACATTTGTACCAAAGAAACTGACAAATGATGTTATAAACAGGGGCTCCCCTGCCCTATGTCAGAGTTGCTCACCTGCACACCTCTGCTGACTTCCCACAAATCTCCCACCTAACTGTGCAATCAAGGCCAAGAATTTGCAAATCTTCCTCAGATAAGATCAACCAGCTTCAGGTAGGGGAGTCTGTTGATTGGGCACAGCTCTGAACCCAACTTAAACAAACACCATTTTAACCTGTTCTTCATACTGGGCTGTTGAACAAGATGGGAAGAAAGAACTCCACAGCCGCAAATTAATCCTCTGATCTGCTAAATCCATTCCAAACAGGAGGAACCAACACAGCTCTCTACAGCTTTAGCAATGCTGCCACCCCTAAGTCCAAGAGACACTACACACATGGGAAGGTGGGCTGGGGGGACCCTCTGCCTGCCTCTACCAACATCTACACTTTCCACTCCAACAAACAGCACTACTTCCATGGCCTAGCAACTCAAGGGTGAACACAGTCAAGTTCCACCAAGCCGCCGGCCCCTGCCAGACGCTAGCTGGTCTCCCTCTTTTGTGTGCCAATCTGTCCCTCCCAAAGCCACATCCCAGGCTGGTGATGCCAGGAGGTGATAATAACAAACTTAGCTTCCCATAAGAACCCACAGGGTATGCCACACCCACCCCCAACCCAAACTGAAAAGCAAGAGAGTGTCACTCTCACTTCAACCCCTATTTACACATCATCTCTCTGGTGGAAAACATCCCTACCTCTTTGTGACCCTCCACTCTCACTGGCCTAGAACTGCAGAAAAGCAAATTATAAAAAAATAAGTGAAAGAGATCTCTCCCCACAGAGCCAGGTGCAAATCACAGCCAGTATTCAGTAAGAGACAGGTAGGCTGATTTTCTTGTTGCAACATTATCCTATTTCTCTCCCCTGGACAGTGGGGTTTTAGACAAAGGCATAACACGGTCAGATTGACAATTTGAACATTCCCTCACATGCAGGGAGTATGAGTCACGAGCACGGAGCACCCTAAAGACCTTAGGAGCTGAGCTAACCTCTGACCTCTAGCTCCACTACAAGCGACTGAGAAGGATCCTTCCAGCAACCAGCCATGCCACATTCACAGACTCCCCTCCCACTTGGCAGATCAAAAGAGTAACAATCCTCTTTGCCTCCTCTTCACTATTCCAAAATGTGCAGAAATGGAACAAGCAAAGGAAGACCCTTCTCGTCCTCTGACACTGCTTCTCTCTACTCGTGCCCACACACTGGACAGGGGCCTGGGTTCTGATGAAACCCATTCCAATCAGAATCCGATCAGAGGAGCATTGAAGCTCTATCAATCTCAATCTCACTTCTCCTCAGCACGTAAGATACAGCTGCTCGCCCCCACCCATCAGAGCATCAATCCTAGCCAGAGGCAAACAAAGAAAACATGCACCCGGAGAAACAGCAGGTTAACCCTGTACCAGGCACCACATTTAGCTCTTTGCCTGTATGAGCTCACTTAAAGCTCCCAACAGCCCTGTAAGGTAGGTGATGATATTCTAATTCCAAGTTCATAAACACTTCTTATTTTCTTTCCCTATGAAAACACACTTTATTGCAGCAGTAAAAGAGCCCATTGAACCTGGTTTCTTATACCCTCAATGAATCCCCAACAATTAAAAAAAAAAAAAGAGTCCATTGACATTCAAGAGTCCACTTGACACTCAAACTTCCCTATGAACCAGCCAGAGCCAATCAAAAGCCTTGGACAGGCTCGGCACCTATAGCTCAAGCGGCTAAGGCACCAACCACATACACCATAGCTGTCAATCCAGCCCAGGCCTGCCAAACAACGACAACTACGACCAAAAAATAGCCGGGCATTGTGGCAGGCGCCTGTAGTCCCAGCTACTTGGGAGGCTGAGGCAAGAGAATCGCTTAAGCCCAGGAGTTAGAGGTTGCTGTGAGCAGTGATGCCATGGCACTCCACCCAGGGCAACAGCTTAAGGCTCTGTCTCAAAAAAAAAGCCCTGGACATACAGAACTAGGAGCTGCAAAGGCAAAAGTCCCCCCTCCACCAGGCTGAGGGGACTTCCAGAAAACACACCACTGGCACCAGCATCAACACCTGCTAGGACCCAAAAAGCCCTTCAGAGGCCTTCCTGTGGCAGCCACACACTGGACGTGAAGTGCTCAGTCCACAAATACTAAGTGAGAACCTACTGTCTGCCAGGCAGCAGCCTCCAGACCAGAGGTCACAGAGAGGCACCCAGACCAGGAAAACCACAAAGACACACCAACTCAGCAGTCTCTTGTTCAATGAAATTGTTACAAGTCTGTCTCCCAGTTCCACTGGGCGCTCCATTTCAAGGGCTCAATAGCCACACGCAGCAAGTGGCTACTACACTGGACAAAGCAGATATGGAACATGCCCATCATGGCAGAAAGTTCTAGAGAGCAGGTGGATCAGGCACAGCTGGGTTTAATCCCGACTCAACTCTCTGACACAAGCACAAAGTGCTTATCTCAACCACCTACGGCAGCTGAGAAAGACTGCTGTACCTTTCTAAAGCACAACACCTCTAACGTATCAACATCCTCAGCAACGTAACGGGAATAACCATTCAGAGAGCCACCAAAGACAGAGAAAAAAGGCCTGTGAAGCTCTCTGCTCACAGCCCAGGACAGTGGTCTGTACACTAAGCTCACACTAGCGTTTCACTATACGTTAGTGGAGGACAGCAAGCTGCCTATGGGCAGGGGCAGCCAGTCAGCTCTAGAACCCTCAAAAATAGTCACATTTCAAACCTCTGTAGGCCAAGGAACCACAAATCCTATGGTGTGCAAGACCTCCACACAGACAGCTTCTGGCTAACAAGCGCAAGGGTGGGCACAAGGGCTGGTAGACATCCTCTCCTGCCCATCAATCACGGACGCCCACCAATCACAGCTGCTTGGCCCAGTACCACGCCCACCATCACAGACACTTCTGCTTCAGGTAGTTCCACTTCAGGGAAGGCTTCCAAAGCCAAAAGACGCTTCAGCGTGCCCCATAGAAGAAGAGGAAGAGGAGGATCAAGAAGTAAAAACGGGAGAAAAGGAGAGAAGCTGTGGCCCAGAAGTGATGCGGTGCACACTACTTACTGTAGGAGTAGCTGCTCACTTCCGAGGCGAACGGAGAATGGGCTGACTTGGGCTGGCCTCTGGCCTTGAACCCCACCTCCATCTTCCTGGCTTTGGCAGCCCTTTTATGTTTACCTTCTCTGGAGGATTTCAGAGACAGGCCCAGGCCTTTGGCCAGCACCTTCCTGTCCTTGCCCAGCAGGCTGTCATAAGGAGTCAGGTACCTGCTGCATCCCCCACTGATTTTCGACTTCCCCCCAGAACTGTCCGAAAATTTGAAGGGCGACTTCAACTTGTCCTGCTGCTTTGTGAGGGAGAGGGCCTTGTCTAGCTTGCTTGCCAACTGCTCCTGGTCGCTGGCCATCTTCTTCTTCTTAACCTTTAGCTGGAGAGGGAAGTTGGGTCACAGGTTAAAACATGTGGCAAATCAGAATGGTGGGTTTCAGCGCACAAGTTCTGACAAGCCTGATCTTGTCCTCACCCCTGCCTCTATGATTTCGGTAAGTTGTTTACCTCTTCTGAGCCTCAATGCCTACATGCTATAAAATGGGTGCATCATAGGGTCATTCTGAAGATGAACCAAGACAAGGTACACAAAGTACTTCTCATAATGCCTGGCATAAGATAATTGCTTATTAAATAAATAGCTGTTGCTGTGGCTACAGTTATCCCTGGCACTGGGCAGCTCCACTCTGGCTTTCAGTGGCACTAGTCGGTACCTTCAAAGGAAGCACTTTAAGCAAACAGAGCTGCCCATGGCCTCGAGGAAGCAGGTGAATTCAGGGAGGAGGTGGGGTGGCAAGATTGAAAATCCAGATCGAAGCTTGGCTGATCTGCTTATCTCAACCACCTACAGCAGCTGACAAAGACTGCTGTACAGTCTAAACCACCCATCCAACTAAATGGGCCAAAGCTGCCAAGAAAATGCCGAGTGTTCCTTGGATGCCTGAAGCAGAAAGAATGATTAGAGATTTCACAGATTAAATTCCTGCTGCACATCTATCATCAACTATAGTCATTTGTTGAAATGAAACATGTAGTTCAAAGCCATTAATGCCAAATATTGAACATTTTATCTCTATTTTCTTTAATCAGGTAGCATTTCATATGGAGAAAAACAGTTGGGATAACATTTAAATAGCAACAAAAGCATCTCTCACCACAATTTGAGAGTAAAGATCCTGAGGTACAAACTTCTTCTTCCTAAACCCAGTCTCCCTAACTGAGTATTCCCCTCTCATGGCCAAATCTAACAAATCACCTCCTTGCACAGGGTTTTATGGGGAGGAATGACAAGATACATTAGTGTTTACAGACAAGGACCTTAAGTGGATGATTTCAATGCTCTGCTGAAATAAGTAAAATCAAGGAGTTAGTTCTCACTCCATTACCCTTGGAGAGTTCACAGAGGAAATTACAGTGGCATCAATCTCTTGTTTTTTAGAACTACAGAATAGTGAAGCTGCTTATTAAATAGTTACTCTATTAAACAACAGAGTAATTGCATTATTTGGTTAAGAACTTGCAGTCTCCCTGCTTGACTTCAGCACAACGTCATGGAGCATACAAAGGGATACGGCTGTTAGCCCCAGTCTCACCTCTGAGGCTGTGTTACTTTTATAAATCCCTAACCTCCTCTGAGCCTTTACCTCACCCCCCCAACCTGGTACAATACAGAAGATCAGAAAAGAGTTGTTCTGGCCCTAGGGCGGCCATTTCTAAGGTCTCTGTGCAGGAACAGGGGCCTGCAAAGGGGGTGTGAACTCCAACATACTTTCTAGACCCCCTCACCCCAGGGTCACAGCACACCTGGAAGATCAAGGTAACTAACCTGACTGAGGAAGTCAGAAGAGGCTTCGTGCTCATCCCATGTCTGGTTCCTCCCCCTGGCTTTCCCCATTCCAATGAGAGCCTCATGTTCATCCTCAGGCCCTTTGTGTCTCTTCCTTATCCCTGCTCCCAACTCGTAGTCATCCGATGTCAACAGCGACTTGCTGCTCAGCCTGAAAACCAGAGGCACCATTGGTCAGCACCCTGGCCAGACAACACTCAAGGGCTGAGAGTCCACCCTCGTGGCCCTGAAGGGTTGGGCTCTGGATACTGAAGCAGTGATCCCAGAGTGATGAGTCTAGGGAAATGGGTCTTATAAAACTATGGTGCTAGAATTCTGGGATATTTGAGAGTGAGGCAGAATAAGAATTTAATGTAAAAAGACAAAACGATTTCTTCAAGTCAGCATCCTACACTGGGCTCGTGCACTTTCACATGTGATCTCGCGCACGTGCGCACACACACACATACCCCTACATGCCCAGAGACCTCTTTACCAAATATGCCAAGAATAAGGATCAGAAATGCCAAGGAAACTCGCCAAGACTCGGGGTGGGGTGGGGGAATTAAGATCAGGAGTTATGCAAAGAAGGAGCCACTTGCTGGCTTCCCAAATTCTCCTGAGTATAGTGGGAGTGGGGACGGGCCTGGTTCAAGGTCTTTGCTTGCCTGCTTTGAGCTGAAGCTTCACTATAAGAAAGTACCTTATACTGGCTCAGCGCCTGTGGCTCAAACAGGTAAGGCACCAGACACATACACCTGAGCTGGCAGGTTCGAATCCAGCCCAGACGGCCAAAATATGACGGCTGCAACCAAAAAATATAGCCAGGCGTTGTGGTGCGCGCCTGTAGTCCCAGCTACTTGGGAGGCGGAGACAAGAGACTCGCTTGAGTCCAGGAATTGGAGGTTGCTGTGAGCTGTGATGCCACAGCACTCTACCCAGGGTGACAGCTTGAGGCTCAGTCTCAAAAAAAAAAGAAAGTACCAGTCTTTACTTGAGGCTGTGTGTCTTGCACTGTATTAGCACGTAATGTTTTAGCCATAAACAGCACTTTGTTCTATGTTCTATTTTACAGATGTGGAAATAGCCTCGGAAAAGCCAACATGGGGCCTAAGGTCACAGTAACAGATGAAGCTGGGACTTGAAAGCAAGAAGTTCAGCCACTGCAGGGCACACCCCTGATTCCTGGGCCTAGTGGACAGTAGCCCAGCCTCTTGTTCTCTTCTCTAGGAGTTTCTTCCCTCTCTCCCGTGGCTGGTGACAGGATTTCCTCCCCTGTCCATCCAATCTTCAGTCAAAAGCATTCAAGGAAGTCAAATAAAAGATGTGGGGGCCCAGAACCATTTCTTCTGAGAAGACCTGTGGCCATCCGACGGCCTCTCCTGTGCCCTTGGCAGACTCCCTGAGGATCCTTTAGATTCCTCAGGCCAAATCTTGGGCCACCTAGCACCGGCATGTCCCCAGGCCCGCATGTCCCCAGGCTGAGGAAATGCCAATTCCTTTCCTTGATGGGCCTCTTTTGGCTTGTTCTACAGACACCCAAGAAGACCAAAACATCTTTCCTGCGCCCTAGAGGAAAAGCTCCATTTCAGCCAGCCTTCAGGAAAACCTCTAGGGATACCACACAGAGCTACCGCTGCAGCCCCGAGAGCTCATCCCCAGAGTATACGACGGAGCCAGCCTAGTCATAGGGAGCAGCCTGCCATCAGGCGGGATGAGCCAACCAGTCAAGCCAGGAGAATGGGGACGTGTCTGGCATGGAGGGAACCACGCGACAGCTCAAGTCAGAGCCCATCCCAGCAGGGCTGGCAGCTCAGCGGGTCCCTCCACAGGGAGGGTGGTGGAGAAGAGCAGGAATTAGTCCCTAGCTGTGGAGAAAGCAGGCGCTGCAGGAAGATGGGCAAAGCGCTTGGGTTTAGGACACGGGACACTCTCTCACTGGGGCCATCTTCCCAGCTCAGTGCTCGCTGGCCTTGTCACCCTCCTGGCCCCGGCAGCGCACAGTGCACTGTGCTCCTGAGGGCCACACCATTCCTGGTGGGTCAGAGCCTGCGGGACTCAAGGTCCCACAGCACCCAGACACAGGCACCACATGGGGCCCGTGCTCCTCCCCTCCGAGCTCTGTGCCAGTCCCCGACCCACCGAGGGGCCAGCCTTACTTTCCGCTACTGTTGCGGCTCTTCCCTCTCTTGCGGGGGGGCGACAGGGTGCTCGGGGCGTGAGTCCGTTTCCTCGGCCTGCCAGGGCCTCTGCGTGCCAAGCTTCTATGGGGTTCCTCGCGCCTGTCCCTTAAAAAGAATTACACGCTAGGCTGTGAACCTGGGGGTGGACAGGGCGCGGAGAGGGGCACACGATGCGCACACATCACATGGCTCCACGCACACCTCTGATGGCCCGCAACAGCCGACCTACTGAGCTCCAGCACCTGCCCCTGCCTGACGGGCCCGGCGGCGCGGAGGCCCCATGGGGATGGGCTGGGGGCAAACTCACTCGGAGTCCCGGCGCCTCTGCAGTTTCACCAGCTCTCGTTGCTTCTCTTTGTACTGCCGTTGTACCTCCGCCAGCCGCATCCGGAAGTCCAGCTCCAGGGCGTCCATGTCCTCCAAAGAAGACTTCATCGCATACATCTGGGGGGTGGGGGGGGCGGGAGAGGAGGGGAATGAGGATGCCGCTGCCCACTGACTCCCACCACCTCACAGGTATCTCTCCCAGATGGGGATGTTAAGACTTCACAGCAACCCCCAGCTGCAATCCCATCACTACTACCTCCTAGCCGTGGCCTCAGCATCATCTGTGCAATAGGGATTTTACTACCAACTCTGGGGGAGCTGCGTCAATACTGAATTAGATGCACATGTAACAACTGCCCAGTGAGGGTGATCATGTTGTCATGTGAAGCAAGAGGCTCTGCTTGCTGGGGCAGCCAAAGGCAGAGTCAGGTTGGCCTCCAGGCTGCTCTCTTCCCCAGCCATTGTACTACCACCATAGGGCATGCCTGATAGTTATCAGAGGGACAAAATGAAGACCAGAGAAGGGAAACAACTTGCCCAGGACCACAGAGCAAGTTGGTAGAGGAAGCTAGATGCTGCTCTTTGGCCTTCCTGATGCCAAAGCCAGCCACGTGCCAGGTAAATGGCACCTGTCTCTCCCCCAAAGGCCACAGACAGGAAGAAAACCCAGATCAGCTCACCCGCTCCTCTTTTTTCTGCATCCAACTGTACTTCTTGTTAGGGTTCAGCTCCCGTGGAAGGCGCAGGTTCTTGAGCGGGTCGACAAAGGGGCCATCCAGCACTTCCTTCAGCATGTGGCTCCCAGCTACCAGCAGGCTCTCTAGCGAGGGCCTCACCTCCAGGCTAAGCTCTGTAGCTAAGGAAAGGAGGCAGGTGACAGGGTCACCTCACAGGCAAAGCTGCTGTGTACCCCTCCAATGGTCTCAGGGCAGCAGGCATACCGAGACCCAGAGTGAGTGCCAGCCCCAGGCCACATGGTCCCCCCAAAGGTGCTAACTGGGCTGAAGCCTTTGCAAGATGTAGGAGATAGTGTGAAGAGAAAAAAAACAGGTAAGAACACAAAACACACAGCATGATTCTGTTCACAAAGCTTGCTGGCACGGACAGCAAGGGGAGTCATCAAAGGCCAACAGGTTCTTTCAAGAACTCTCTCTTTTTGCTTATCTGTACTTAAATTTGTCCCTGATAAATATGCATGACTCTCATAATCCAACAATCAAAGAGCCCAGGGTAAAAGCCACAAACCAAGCAGAAAGCAAGAACCCTCTTGCTCCCCAACACACAGGGCCCTCCCTAGGTAGGCCACTGTTGGTGCAATTTCTAGTAGATGGTTCTAGAAATGCTTATTCATTGTCAAAGACAATATACCTGGGTATCCTTTATAAAGATAAAAATGGTATCAGTATATATTATCCTTTGCTTTTTTTCTGCTTAACATCTTTTCTTATTAGCATATAACCTCATTAGTAGCTTGAACCTTATAAAAATGGCCATTTCTAAAGGTCAAAAACACTAGAATATTGGCAATTTTTATATTTTATAAACCTAAAAAACAAGCCTAGAATTCTCTTACATTGATAAGTTTTAATTAATCTAAATAAACTCCCATTGCTGGTTGCAGCGGCTCATGCCTGTAATCTCAGCACTCTAGGAGGCAGAGATATGTGGACTGCCTGAGCTCACAGGTTCAAGACCAGTCTGAGCCAGAGCAAGACTCCATCTCTAAAAAACAGCTAGGTGTTACAGTGGGTACCTGTAGTCCCACCTACTGGGGAGGTTGAGGCAAGGGGATAACTTGAGCCCAAGAGTTTGAGGTTGCTGTGAGCTGTGATGCCACTACACTCTACCAAGGGTGACAAAGCAAGACTCTGTCTCAAAAAAAAAAAAATCTCCTATTGATGGCATCAGGATGTTTGTGATTTTTTTTTGTTACAGACTAGCAAGCACACAACCAGGATATGTGTGTTAGGAACACTCCTACCAGTGAGAGTATTGTGATCAAGGTGTGTGCAGACATCTCGCTGATAAACATTCCAACTGCCCTCCAGAAAGACTGTTCCAGCCATAATAAAGGAGATCTTGTTTTGGTGTCAACCAAACTAAAACATGTTTAAAATTTTTTTTTTAGGTTTTTTTTTTGAGACAGAGCCTCAAGCTGTCACCCTGGATAGAGTGCCATGGCATCATAGCTCACAGCAACCTCCAATTCCTGGGCTCAAGCGAGTCTCTTGCCTCTGCCTTCCAAGCAGCTGGGACCACAGGTGCCTGCCACAATGCCCGGACATTTTTTTTTTTTTTTTGGTTGCAGCCGTCATTGTTGTTCGGCGAGCCCGGGCTGGATTTGAATCCGCCAGCTCAGGTGTACGTGGCTGGGGCCTTCGCCCCTTGAGCCACAGGCGCCAAGCCAAAACATGTTTTAATTTTTTTTTTTTTTTGAGACAGAGCCTCAAGCTATCACCCTGGATAGAGTGCCGTGGCATCACAGCTCACAGCAACCTCCAATTCCTGGGCTCAAGCGAGTCTCCTGCCTCCGCCTCCCAAGTAGCGGGGACTACAGGTGCCCGCCACAACGCCCGGCTATTTTTTGGTTGCAGCCGTCATTGTTGTTTGGTGGGCCCAGGCTGGATTCGAACCCACCAGCTCAGGTGTACGTGGCTGGCGCCTTAGCCCATTGAGCCACAGGCGCCGAGCCAAAATATGTTTTAATTTTTAACTGACATTTTCTTTGTGATCTAAAATGTAGTTTTTGTGAGTATTCCATGTGTGCTCGAGAAAAAAAATTTATTTTCTCATCAATGTACTGAGTTCCAGAAAATCACATCAGTAATTACATTGCTTTCGGCTTCTCTGCCGTGGGCCAGGCTGTGGGTCAGACCCTGCTGTCTGGGGCTGTCCTCCATCCGCGGGATGTCAGTAGTGTCCCTCCCTGCCTTACCCACTAGATGTCAGCAGCACTCCCCTCAAGCTCTGACAACCAAAAATGTTATTTCTTACAGCCTTGGTTGGGAATCATCCATTTTTCTCTTCTACATCCTTAGGGAAACTGAGGCCACAAAGGAGCAAAACTTTCAGCTCCAGGCGCTGATTATTTAGACTGAAACCGTCTGGCCCACCCCAAAGTGCTGCCTCTATGCCACCCTACTCCTTCAACATCCTCCAAGATATAAGATTCTTAGGTGTTGGGTAAGGCAGGAGGACCAAGGTACAACTCCGTCACCTCCTTCACCTTCCAACAAACCAGTCTTACTGAGGCTTTTAACTGACAGGTAGGAGACATCTGAGTGACCTCTAAGCTAGTAGTTACAGGTCCAGTTGTTTCCCTACCAATTTAATATGTTGGGCCCTAATGTGGTATAACTGGTGTCCTCAGAGGAAGGGAACTGTGGAAACACTCACAAAGAGACACAGACAAAGGCTGTCCACATGCCCAGGACAGACCTGGAGGTGACGCCCTCATAGCCTCAGCAGAAACCAACCCTACCAACACCCTCATTTCAGAAATTCTCACCTCTGGAACTGAGAGACAATAAACTTCTCATTTAAACTGCCCAGTGTCTGATAATTTGTCCCAGCAGCCCCAACAAATCAACACACCAGGCTTTACCCAGCAGAGGTGACCCAGAGGCCTACAGTGACACTGAGTCAGGAGCCAGTTCTCCACTGAAACCCCAGATAGGTCAGGCCTCAGTGCAGAGGCAGCACTGAAACCCTGACCACAGGCCCCTCCCTCCCAGCTGCCCTCTGGCCTCTCTTCAGTCCCCACTAAAAACTCCCTAGGTGGAAGCTGATGCTCAAAGGAATTTTCATTTTCTTCTGGAAAAAAGATTTTTTTCTGTTCAACTATTTTAATGAGAGAAAGGCAATGATGTACTTTAGAACAACAACAAAACAGATGCCCAGTGGGAAAGGGGGCGTCTCTTGCACAGGCCAATTAGAGCAGGGCTTGCTCAAGCTTCCTTGGGGGGCCATTTGAGCAGGGCAATCAAAAAGCCTTGAAAATGTGGCCTTGTTTCGACTCAACAGTTCCTCCTCTGGGACTATAATCCTACGGAAATCAGAGGTATGGACAAAGATTTTTCTCAAGGACAACTATCATGTTATTTGCAAAAGAAAAAAAATTTAAGGCAAACAAAAATGCCTAACAATCTCGGATTGGGTCCTCTAAGGCCCCTACTGGGCAAAAATACTATTTAGTCTCCCAAAAAATGTTTTTTAAAAACCACAGCTTTGGAAAATGATGAATAAAGAACACTATTTACAAGATTACCTTAATTCTAGAAATAAACCTATGTACGAGGTCTGACAAGTTTGTGAATTCATCCTAGAAAAAGTGCTACATACCTCACAGCTGAGTATTACTATGGTCACCTGCAAAGTATCCTCCTTGGGAAGCTACGCACCAAGCCAGCAGCACTTAATCCACCCTTCACAGCACTTCTAGGATGAGTTTGCAAACTTAATTGTCAGACCATGTTTGGGCGTGTATAGAAAGTTCTAGAGAGGAAATACACCAAAACCTGGTGAGGATATTATCTCCTCTGCAGCTGTCCCCTGGGCCCTTCCTCCATTCCAGGCCATGTATGGGGCAGTGGGAACATTTGCCTACAGTGGTTTTCTACACTGAACATCAGTTTTGTGCTCAGCCCAGAATTCACTGCCCCTTCTGCTAAAGGCACGCTATTCTATTTGAGGACCCCCACACACACACTCTACAGCCTAGAGGCGACACACCCATTTGAAGGTTGTGCATGATCAGCCTGATCCATCTCCCTAGGAACAGGGTTTGCTGCTGCAAAAAGCATTAATCTCAGTCAGCCTAAGAGAGTGAATCTCAGCATTTTTGCCAAAGCTACAAGAAAGAGTAACCTCTTTCATGAGGTTGCTAACCTGAGCAGGCCCACTGGCCTTGGAGGAATTGTTGGAGCCTCCCTTGCCCCATAAGGACAGTGAGCCTGCCTTGAATGAGGCCAATAGAGACAAATGTAGAAGACAGAGAGGGGACAGAGAGAGACTGGGGAAGGAGGTGATATAGGAAAAGAGAAATTCATGCTGACTTGGTTTGGGAGCCTAGATCCAGCCATACCTGAAATTAGTGCTCACATCAGTTCCACGAGCCAATAAATTCCCTCCTACCTTGTCCTAAGCCAGTTTAAAAGAGAATTCTGTCCCTTGCAACCTAAAGAATTCTGCTAATATAAAACACACCACTAATAATGGAATGAAGAGAAATCTCACCACCAAAAGAGAGAATGTCTGCACAACAATGTGAGTGTGCTTAATGCTGTTCAACTAAACCCTTAAGAACAGTCAAGATGGTGTATGTCATTATGTGTACCTTAACCACAATTTTTTAAAATGAAAATGAACTGGGGTTTTCTTTAAAATCTTACAAAAATAAAATTTATGCCTATGTACCTGTAGCTCAGTGGTTAGAGAGCCAGCCCTGTGCACCATGCGTTGTGGGTTTGAATCTGACCCAGGTCCGCTTAACAAAAAATAAATTAATTAATTAATTAAATTTAAAAAAAGAGAACTGGCTCAGCGCCTGTGGCTCAACAGGCTAAGGCGCCAGCCACGTACATCTGACCTGGCAGGTTCGAATCCAGCTTGGGCCCACCAAACAACAATGACGGCTGCAACCAAAAAATGGCCAGGCGTTGTGGTGGGCGCCTATAGTCCCAGCTACTTGGGAGGCGGAGGCAAGAGACTCGCTTGAGCCCAAGAATTGGAGGTTGCTGTGAGCTGTGATGCCACAGCACTCTCTCCAGGGTGACAGCTTGAGGCTCTGTCTCAAAAGAAAAAAAGAGAATTGGACCACTGAGCACTCACCTCCCACATCCTGGCCCCTCCTCTCCAGTTCCAGTTC
>CAUYRH010164241.1:0-12119 GCA_963574655.1 Perodicticus potto | reverse complement strand
GTTGCAGCCGTCATTGTTGTTTGGCGGGCCCGGGCTGGATTCAAACCTGCTAGCTCAGGTGTACGTGGCTGGTGCCTTAGCCCATTGAGCCACAGGCGCCGAGCCAGGAGTATTTTCATCTTAACAATTTTAAGTCTTCCTGTCCATGAGGAAGATATCTTTTCTTTTATTTTGGTCTTCTTTAATTTCCTTCAATGATGTTTTATAGTTTTCAGTGCACAAGCTCTCTGCTTCATTTAGGAGCTTTATTCTTAAGTATTCTGTTCTTTTACATGCTATTGGAATTGTTTTCTTAATTTTTGAATTGTTCTTTGCTAGTATGTAGAAACACAACAGATTTTTATATATTGATCTTATAACTTATAATTTTGTTGAACTCATTTACTAGTCTCATCAATTTCTGTGATCTGTTTAAGATTGTATGTAGATAACATCAGATCTGCAAATAGTTTTACTTCTTCATTTCTGTGTAGATGCCTCTTATTTCATTTCCTTTCCTATTCACCTTGGCTAGAACCTCCAGTACATATCATACAAAAGTGGTGAAAGTGGATATCTGTGTCTTGTTCCTGATCTTAGGCAGAAAACACTTAATGAGCATATATTTATTAAGTGTGCTACTAGTTGTGGGTTTTTTAAATAAATAATGCCCAGGGTTTTTGTATAACACTTACTTGTCAGATACGCAATTACTTATCCTGCAATTGTACTCAACTAGATTAATAGAAAAAAGTAGATCTCCACTTTCCTGGAAGTACCTTCTCAATATTTTTAAGATGCCAATTTTCCTGAAAAGTACCTATATATTTAAGGCAATTTCAACCAAAATGTCAATGCCACAAATATTCCTGTTCATATACTTTGGTGAATACATGGAGGCTGTCCGGAAAGTAGCCAACAATTATTAATACGATTATTTATATTACATGGCTGGATATTTTCCAGATAGCCCTTATATATACATATTTCTTTTGAGTTAAATGGGGAAATGGAACTGCTAGGTTACAGTGACAGCATATGTTCACACTCAATAGATCCTGCCAGTTTTCCAAAGAGGTTCGGAATTTATACTCTCACCAACAGATTATTATATTAAGTGTCTTGACCTAAAAGTTCATTTTTCTTCTGATTTAAGAACAATTCTTTTGTTCTTAACATTTCTGTGGACCCCTGAAAGTAGTGTGGGCCCTTGGCACTTTTGCCAACTCTACCTAACGAATAAAAAGGCTCTGTTAGGGTGCATCTTGAGCAAATCAGCCAGATTAGCATTTTAAGTGGGAGACAGGCAATCTGGCATAGGAAATTTCAGAGTAGGTGTTGGGGTGATGGAAGAGGTTTAATAAATTCATATAATCTCAATATCTGAAATCCCATACATGGTTACAGACACACAGTGAATCCCACAATGTCACAGAGTGAAAACACAATGCCCAGGCACTTTGTTTTTAAAACAGAGTCAAGCTCTGTTGCCAGGGCTCAAGTGCAGTGTGACAGGTCACTCGAATTCCTGGGCCCATGCAATCCTCTTGCCTCAGCCTCTCCAGTAGCTGGGACTACATGCTCCACTAATTTTTTTTCTATTTTTAGTAGAGATGGGATCTTCCTATGTTCTTCAGGCTGGTCTCCAATTCCTGGCCTCAAGGCACTCTACCACCTGAACTTCACTGCACCCAGCCCCAGGCACTCTGTAAAACCAATACACACTCAGTGTCAGTTATGCTTCTGAAGCTACTCCAGGCACTGGCATAACTGCAGGGGGTGGGGAGGGCAGTGAAAAAGAAAAGCCCCTGTCCTCACAGAGTTCACATGTAGGGTACCATTCACTGACAGTACTCTATAACCCACCATCTCCTCCTCCAGCACAGAAGTTTGAGGTTTTGGAGTCTGCCTGCCTTTGAGGAAGGAGAAATAAATTTTAGCATCCTGGTGGTCCTGAGAATGTAGTAGAACAGCTGCAAAAGAACTCAGCCTCCAAAGATAAGAAAAAACTTTAAGAGAAGTTTTAACTAAAACTTTAACTAAACACTAAACAGAAGTAACCTTGAAAGAAACTATGTAACAGGGCGGCGCCTGTGGCTCAGCAAGTAGGGCGCCAGCCCCATACGGTGGTGGGTTCAAGCCCAGGCTCAGCCGAACTGCAAAACAGAAAAACAGCTGGGCATTGTGTAGTCCCAGCTACTCGGGAGGCTGAGGCAAGAGAATCGCCTAAGCCCAGGAGTAGGAGGTTGCTGTGAGCTGTGTGACACCACGGAACTCTACCGAGAGCGATAAAGTGAGACCCTATCTCTACCAAAAAAAAAAAAATTCCCAACTACTGGGGCTGTGCCTGTGGCTCAAAGGAGTAGGGCGCAGGCCCTGGCCAAAAACTGCAAAAAAAAAACCAAAAAAAAAAACAACTGTGTAACAAATAATATCACTCTAGTTTCTTGAGAAATATAACCATTAACATTTTAAGATTTTTTTTTTTTTTGGCCTGCTAGCTAAGACTTTCCTATGCCATAACATTTGTAACTGTTACTCTGTAACTGTGTCTTGCTAGAATAGTATAAAAGAGCTTTGTGGGAAATGACTGGGGGTCTGAGTCATTGTTCCCCCCGCCAATAAAATTCTTTGCCCTATACTTCCGGTGTGAAAGTCTGTTGGTTTCAGTTCACTGGTCCTGCAACATTTCTGGTTCCCTGACCAGGAATCCAGCAGGTGGATTTGGACCAACAGATGTGGGGGGCTTCCTCATGCCAGATGCAGCACCCCGTGGGGTTTTCCCCAATGCTCCTCCCCAGTCCTCGGACTGACGCCATTCCCTAAGAGCATTCCCATGTGGGATACACAGAGGGGGTCCTGTGGAATGGGAAAGTCCCTGAGGAATCCTCCCTGGTGGTAACTCACCAAAAGGGGAACGAACAGGAACTGTCTGCCTTTCCGTGGGAGAACTCCCAGACTCAGTTGCCACAAGGCTTCAAGAACTCTCCCGCAATCTTTAGTGAGGCACTGGCCAAGACCTGTCAACCTATCCTACACAGCAGTTGCAGTGCATCTTACTGTAGTACGTAGATGATTTACTATTAGGCCATGAAACTAGAAAAGGGTATGCTCAGGGAACTGGTATGTTGTTGAAACAGCTAGAAAACTGTGGCTGTAAAGTTTCTAGAAAGAAGGCACAGTTATGCCAGCAATAAGTATAGTACCTTGGAGTCACCATAGCAAAAGGCCACCTCTGGAGAAGCTTGGTTCTAGAAAGAAAACAGGTGATCTATAACCTGCCTGTTCCCAAGACCAGGTGACAGTTGCAAGAATTTTTAGGAGCAGCCAGCTTCTGGCACTTATGGATCCCGAATTCTGCTGTGCTTGCTAAGCCTTTGCATAAAGCCACAAAGCAGGGTGATAAGAAGCCTCTAGTATGGAAAGCTCCCTAGGAACAAGTGTTCCAAACCATCATTGAAAAGCTAATGACAGCTCCAGTACTTGGCCTCCCAGACTTAACTAAACCTTTTATTTTGTATGTATCAGAGAGAACAGGTGGCAGTGGCAGTTTTAACACAGACTCTGGGGTCATGGGCTCATCCTGCTGAATACTTGTCCAAGCAATTAGATGGAGTAGCTAAAGGCTGGCCACCTTGTCTAAGAGCATTAGCAGCCACAGCTCTCCTTGTGCAAGAAGAAGATTAAATTTAGAACAAACCCTGACAGTGAAAGTGCCTCATGCTGTAGTTACCTTAATGAACTCTAAGAGACATCATTGGTTAATGAAGGCCAGGCTTACCAAATGTCAAAGTCTATTATTATATGACAGTCTCAGATTAGAAACTATGTGTAATATGCTCAATCCGGCTACCTTGATCCCTGTCAGGGATGCTCCTTTAGAACATGACTGTCAAGAGGTAATGGAGCAGGTTTACTCCAGTTGCCCAGATTTATGAAATGAATCTTGGGCAAAGCCTGATTGGACTGTATTTGTAAATGGTAATAGTTTTACTGATGCCTTTGGTCATTGGAAAGCAGGATATGCACTAGTTACGGACAGTGAAGTAATAGAAGTCCAAGGAGTTCCGCCTGGAACATCAGCTCTAAAGGCACAGATTACAGCACTTACTAGGGCACTGGAATTAAGTAAAGATAAGAGAGTCAAGGGGCGGCGCCTGTGGCTCAAAGGAGTAGGTGCTGGCCCCATATGCCAAAGGTGGCGAGTTTGAGCCCAGCCCGGCCAAAAACTGCAAAAAAAGATAGTCAATATTTACACTGATTCAAAGTTTGCCTTTTTAATCTTGCATGTACATGGTGCATTGTTTTGTTTTGTTTTTGTAGAGACAGAGTCTCACTCTATTGCCCTCCGTAGAGTGCTGTGGAGTCACAGCTCACAGCAACCTCCATCTCTTAGGCTTGAGCGATTCTCTTGCCTCAGCCTCCCAGGTAGCTGGGATTACAGGCGCCCACCACAGCGCCCGGCTAATTTTTGATGCAGTTCGGCCGGGGCCGGGTTTGAGCCCGCCACCCTCGGTATATGGGGCCGGTGCCCTACTCGCTGAGCCACAGGCACCGCCCTGTACATGGTGCATTGTATAAAGAAAAAGGACTATTAAACTCAGCTGGAAAATGAATCGAATATCACCAAGAAATATTAAACTTATTAAAAGCTATGTGGAGACTTAGTAAGATGGCAGTAATGCATTGCAAAGGACATCAAAAGGGACAAGGACATATTATTTTAAGAAATACCAAAGCTGATGCTGAGGCACACAGAGAAGTGGCAAGCCAACATATATCTGCAGTTCTATTACCTTGAGTTCCAAATGTAACACTAGTATACGGTAGCAAAGAATTGGAATGGCTGGCACAAGAGCAAGCATTTGCCATAATTGATGGATGGATGCGTTTACCAGATAGAAGAACAGTAGTGCCAGAATTATAGGGCACTACTGTGGTGCAGGCTGTGCACGAGTCCACCCAGGTAGGACACTCCACCCTAGAATAACTACTAGGAAAATATTTCTATATAAAACTTCTAGCAAGCCTGGCAAAAATAATAAGTCAATAGTGTGTCACCTGTAGCCAATTTAATACCAAACAAGGCCCTGGTTTGCCACCAGGTATTTAAAGTGTAGGAACTACACCCTTTGGAAAAATTCAAGTGGACTTTACTGAAATGCCTCCAAACACAGGAAATAAGTATCTGCTGGTGTTTGTATTCACTTACTCAGGGTGGGTCAAAGCTTTTCCTACTCAGTGTGAAAAAGTCAAAGAAGTTACACATTTTTTACTTACAGAAATCATCCCTAGGTATGGCCTGCCTCCTCAAATAGGCTCTGACAATGAACCTGCTTTTGTAGCTGATCGTCATTCAACAAGACTGCTGCCATACTGAGAATTGACTGGAAACTAAATGCCACCTATAGGCCACAAAGCTCAGGAAAAGTTGAAAGAATGAATAGAACATTGAAGACTAGTATAGGAAAAATATGCTCAGAGTCTAAACTTCAGTAGGTCCAGGCTTTATCATTAGCATTGTTTAAAATTAGATGTACGCCTACAAAAAGAACAAGATACTTACCTTATGAAATACGCTATCATAGACCCCCTCCCATTTTAAGAAATTTACCAGGGACCCTGAGGGAACTGAGAGAAATGGAACTTACTAATCAATTAATGTCATTAGAGAAAATAATGAAAAAGATTTCCAAATGGGTGAATGATATATGTCCTGTTAATTTATCTCCCCAATTCATCCCTGTTCTCCAGGTAACTGGGTGTGGATTAAAGATTGGACTCTAATCCCACTGAAACCACAGTGGAGAGGTCTCTACTTGGTGATCCTGTCTACACCTATAACAGTGAATGTGGATAGCATTCCTGCCTGGATACATCACTCATGTGTGAAACCAGTCAGTGATGAGAAGTGGACAGTCCAATGATACGCCAAGCATCCCTACCTCCTTACCCTGAGAGAACAGACTACAGCCTTGTCCCAGTCACATACTGGGAGCTGACTGGTCCAGGCACAGCACGGCAGAAGCTTGAGGATGAGCAGCAGGTGGTGTGGGACTAATTTTTTGTTTTGGACTTGGCAGTATACTACTCCAAGAAATAGAATATCCTCAGCCTTATTCACTTTAAATTTTTTAAATTTGAATGATGAAAATGAAACACCAGCTTTTAAACATTGGAGTGTGGTCACAATGCCACCTGCTGACCAACCGGTATATTACAAAGATATTCTTTAAAATGTCACAGTAATAAGATGGGGAAGAGGGTTTGCTTATGTTTCCACAGGAAATCGTAACTTTTGGATTCCAGATAAAAACATCAAATTACGACATCCTCCTCATGAGGAAGCATCCAATGAGGAGAGTCAGAGAAATGCCCATGAAAATAGGCAGCATGACAACGAGACTCCAACATCTGTCTCTAACTCACACGAAACTGAGAAGGAAGAAGAAAAAGACAAAAAAGCCCAATCCGGGAATGGTGACCTTGGAACAACTACAAAGATTGGGAGGTGTGGCAACCAACAGCCTACGAAGAAGACATCGTAAGGTAACACCTGTTAATTTGTTTCTGGCTATGTTTGCTTTGATTATTGCTACTGCTAAAGGAGATTATCATTATTGGACTTATGTTCCTAATCCTCTGCTTTTGAAAGGAGTTAGTTGGACAGAACCAACTGTGCCAATTTATGTCAATGATTCAGTGTGGCTCCCAGGTCCTTATGATACTCGTGGGCCTTTTAAACCTGAAGAAGAGGGCACTATGATCACTAATTATGTTACTGGAGTGACAGGCCCTCCAATTTGTTTTGGTTAGCAATATCAGTGTTTAGGCATGGACACTCAGTTTTGGTCAAGCCACTATGATCAACCTTCTCCAGATAGAGATGTTAAAAAAGAAATGTTTATGTTAAGTGCAAATTCTATCTCTAGACTTGCATCTGGGTATGTTCCAACTGATTTAGAACTTCCACCTTGTAAAGAATATAGCTTTAAAGAAGTAAAAGATTGGTTGCATTGGACATGTTGTAAGGGAGAAAAGGTTTCCTTTTCACCAACACTTCTACAGGTGAAGTGTATGACTGGAGTCCTAAGGCAACCTTATTGGATGATGTTAAAACTCCAATAAGTTTTCATCTGCCTGAGGATAACTATACTGACCCAACTAATAAAGAGAAAGTAAATGTTCAAATAACCACTCCTATGAGTTGGACTGATGTAGGTTTTTCACCACCTGCACCTGGGGCAAAACTACTGTCCCTCGCATCTCCGTTCACGCAACATGGACTTTTTCATTTTTCTTCTTTAGGTGTAAGACATGGTTATGGTTATGAAAAATGCATCCAAGAGGTAACCTAAACTGGACAGACTGTAAAAACCGTGTTACTGTTTTATTTTTATTATGAATATACAGAAAAGCATGAAGGGGCTTACGTATATAATGGAACCTAATATCAGGGTATGTGCTCCCTCTAGTGGGCCTGCTGTTTGTTACGATCCTTCTGACCCCCCAGAACAGACCACATTTACTATGTGGTATACTGGACATACCTGAAAAGATAATAACTGAAGTCATAACTAAAGGAACACCAAAACAGGTATCTTTAACTTTTAATGCACGTCAGCTCTTTAATAACATAACATTTGAAGGAGCATGTATGGATCCATTTTAGAAAACTCAATATATTGGCTTGGTGTCCATAGCTCAGTGGTTACACCAGGGCTGGCAGGTTGGAACCCGGCCCAGACCTGCTAAACAACAATGACAGTTACACCCAAAATATAGCCAGGCAAGGCTCACCGCCTGTAGCTCAGCGGCTAGGGTGCCAGCCACATACACCAGGGCTGTGTGGGTTCGAACCCAGCCCAGGCCTGCCAAACAACAGTAACAACTACTACAACAACAAAAAAAAATAGCTGGGAATTGTGGCAGGTGCCTATAGTTCCAGCTACTTGGAAGGCTGAGGCAAGAGAATCACTTAAGCCCAAGAGTTTGAGGTTGCGGCGAGCTGTGACACCATGGCACTCTACCACGGGAGACATACTGAGACACTGTCTCAAAAAAAAAAAAAAAGAAAGAAAGAAAGAAAGAAAAGGAAAAAAAAAGAAAATCCAATATACCAAAAAGTATACATATGTCACAGACTAGGCACATGTGCAGGAAGTATATACTGGCCGTGTATAATTTAAGCCACATGGATTAATCCCAATGACAACAATCTTATACATTTAATAAAAAGAAAAGCCCCTTTGCTGTGTACATCAGGAAACTATTATGCATTAAATAGAAACCCCCCTAAACCATGTAACTTAGAAAATTATAATCCATTGATACTAAATATAACCAAGCCTTCTGACTCTAGATGGTCAAAAGGTTTTTAACCTTATGTTAAAAATAAATGTGCATGGCTTGGTGCCTGTAGCTCAGCGGCTAGGGCCCCAGCCACATACACTGGAGCTGGCAGGTTCGATTCCAGCCTGGGCCTGCCAAAAAATGACAACTATTGCCTAAAAATAAAAAATAATAGCTGGGCATTGTGGTGGGCACCAGTGGTCCCAGCTACTTGGGAGGTTGAGGCAAGAGAATCACTTAAGCCCAAGAGTTTGAGGTTGCTGTGAGCTGTGATGCCACAGCACTCTACCGAGGGTGACAAAGTGAGAATCTGTCACAAAAAACAGTGCAAGGAGAAAATGGCCATCATGGGTTAATACTGTTTAGCCAGAGAAGGAAGCAACTTCACCACCCTAGTAAGGAAGCTGTCGCGTGTAGGCCTAAAAATGTATAATGAAAGCACTAAAGCACCATCTGGTGGAGCAAAAACAGAACTGAGTTAAATCCCCTGAATAGATTCCCAAAGCCCAAAGCAGCTTGAGACTATTTGGGAATCAGCATCAACTGGGCAGCTCTACCAGGGCTCTACTGGGTCTTCAGACACCCGGCCTACATTAATCTTCCTGATAAGATGGTACAGAAGTTCCCTAGTAAGTATGATCAAACCTTCCTTTTTCCTAATGTCTCTAGAGCAGGCGTCCTCAAACTACGGCCCGCGGGCCACATGCGCTGGTGTGAATTGTATTTGTTCCCGTTTTGTTTTTTACTTCAAAATAAGATATGTGCAGTGTGCATAGGAATTTGTTCATAGTTTTTTTTTTCAAACTATAGTCCGGCCCTCCAACAGTCTGAGGGACAGTGAATTGGCCCCCTGTTTTAAAAGTTTGAGGACGCCTGCTCTAGAGATTGGAGAACTGTTAGGATTTCCAGCTTATGCTTCTGGACTGAAAAGACAAAAATGTGATGTGGTAATAAGAGATAAGAGTGACAATGAATAGCCTCCTAAGCAAATAATTCAATATTATGGTCCAGACACCTGGGCTGAGAATGAGTCTTGCAGATACAAAACCCCAATATATATGTTAAATCAGATTATCCAATTACAGGGACTATTGGAAACAATAACAAGTTGGACCAGAAAAGCCTTAACCCTACTAGCCCATGAGGAAACCCAAATGAGAAATGCTATTTATCAAAATTGATTAGCCCTAGACTACCTTATGGCAACTGAAGAAGTGTGTGGAAAATGCAATTTAACTAATGTAACTTAGAAAATTGTAATCTGTTGCTTACAGATCATTAGGTAAAGGATAAGTAATTGAAGATATAACTAAGAAAATGACTAAAATAGCTCATGTACCAGTACAAATGTGGAATAGATTTAACCCAGATTCTTTATTCAGTGGATGGTTTTATAAATTAGGAGAATTTAAAACTATAAGCTTTTTCTTTATAATTGAAGGATGTTTATTTTTGCCTTGCCTATTACCTATGCTTGTTTAATTTCTCAAAAGCATAGTCTCTACAATTGTGATCAAAGAAAATGCAGGCAAAGTGTTCATGACTCAATGTTATTCTCAAGTAGCCATAGATATAGATGATGAGTGGGATGAGATCCCATTCATGACTAATAGGGTCTCAAAGTGAGGAATGAGGAAAGAACTTTATTTTTAATTAATTAATTAATTAATTTTTTTAGAGATAGAGTCTCACTTTATCGCCCTTGGTAGAGTGCTGTGGCGTCACAGCTCATAGTAACCTCCAACTCCTGGGCTTAGGTGATTCTCTTGCCTCAGCCTTCCAAGTAGCTGGGACTACAGGCACCCACCACAATGCCCAGCTATTTTTTGTTGCAGTTTGGCCAGGGCCGGGTTTGAACCCACCACCCTTGGGATATGGGGTTAGTGCCCTACTCACTGAGCAACAGGTGCCGCCCAGCCTGGCTATTTTTTGTTGCAATCTGACCAGGGTCGGGTTCGAATCCGCCACCCTCAGTATATGGGGCCAGTACCCTACCCACTGAGCTACAGGTGCCACCTGAAAGAACTTTAAAAGATACATTAAACAAAAATAACCTTGAAAGAGATTATGTAATAAATAGTATCACTCTAGGTTCTTGAGAAATATAATCATTAACTTTTTATGACTTTTTCACCTAACTATTTCCCATGACCTAACCTCTGTAACTGTAAATATGTCTTGCTGGAATAGTATAAAAGAGCTTTGTGGGAACAACCTTGGGAGGGGACTCAGTGCTTTAAGGTTCATGGCCTGCTGAGTTTCCCCTGCTAGCTAATAAAATTTCTTTCCCTAAAATCTTTGGTAAGAGTCTGTTATTTTCGATTTGCCAGTCTTGCAACTGTGCCATCTAGGAAGCCGAAGCAGTCCGCACCAAACACTCAAACTGCCTGTCCCTTGTTCTTGGACTTCCCAACCTTGTGAATTGTGAAAATCAGTTTCTATTGTGTATGAATAATGCAGTCTGTGGTATTCTGTGACAGCAGCACAAATAGACTAAGATGCAAAGTTAGCCCTTGACTGGTCTGAAAAACTTAGATTTTGCTGGACTTCCACAATTCCTTGTTAAGAGTGGTTCATTGTGCTTAACTTATTTGTACAACGTGGTTTACACTACCTACTTTCCTTCTGAGAGTCTGGAATTTTGGTACAAACTAGGCAGAGGTTGCCTACATGACCAGCTAATAGTAAAAAAAAAAAAACCTAGGGCACTGAACCTCCACTGAGCTCCCATTGTAGACATTTCACACATGTTACAATTCAATGCTGGAAAAAATGTTGTACATTGTGAATGATTCCACCAGACTCTTAGAAGTTTATGCCTGATTTCTTCTGTATTTCCTTCTATAAACATTTTCCCTTTGCTAAATTTACTTTGTATCCTTTTACTGTAAGAAACCACAGTGAGTATTACCATAGAGGGTGTCCTGAGTTTTCCTAGCAAATTTAGATCTCATGTGTCATATAACAATACAGAACAATCCTATTTTGAGGCTTTAACTGCAATAAATTATTACTTAGGACTTTTTCAAACTCTTTTTTTTTTTTTGAGACAGAGCCTCAAGCTGCTGCCCTGGGTAGAGTCCTGTGGCATCACAGCTCACAGCAACCTCTAACTCCTTAGGGCTTAAGCGACTCTCTTGCCTCCACCTCCCAAGTAGCTGGGACTACAGGTGCCCACCACAATGCCCAGCTATTTTTTGGTTGTAGTTGTCATTGTTGTTTGGTGGGCCCAGGCTGGATTCGAACCCACCAGCTCTGGTGTATGTGCCTGGCGCCTTAGCTGCTTGAGCTGCAGGCGCCAAGCTGGATTTTTTCAAATTCTATTGTGCATAATTTACTGCTTTGGTAATACTGATGTTCAATAAGAAATTAAAGCATAATATGTATACCATGGAATACTATTTAGCCTTTAAAAAGATGGAGACTTTACATCTTTTGTATCAACCTGGGTGGAGTTGGAACACATTCTTCTTAGTAAAGTATCACAAGGATGGAGAAGCAAGAATCCAAAGTACTCAATTCTAACATGAAGCCAGTAGATAATCTAATACATGCCCACATGAGAGAAAAACTCAGATCAATTCAAGGTGGGAGGCAGGGGAACAGGGAGCAGGGAGAGGAGAGGAGGGAAAGGGATAGGTGGGCCCCCACTTAGTGGGCACAATGTTAGGGTGTATAGCACTCCTATTGAGGGTGGGACACAAGTATAAGAAGGACTTAACCTAACAAAGGCAAACATTGTAACCTAATTATTTAACCCTCAATTAATTCAAAAAAATTAAAAGAAA